>JBBYHM010000016.1:2052998-2064731 GCA_038381775.1 Adansonia rubrostipa | reverse complement strand
CACATAAAGAAAAAATTATTAACACTGCAACAAGCAAGCTGTTAAAAATAAAAAGCAGAAAGTGGAAAGATACCCATATAGCATTGCATCATCATAAAGTGTCTCCCTTACTACAGGTAAAGGAGGGCGTACTTCTTCCGCACCAATGGCTCCAACATTACTGTTTCCAGACTCCTTCAACTCACTGAACAACATAAGAAGCCAATGACAAAAACGATATAAATAAATATTAGGAAAAAAAATAAGTAGGTAATGATTTAGAGTCAACATTAATGCAACTCTCTAACCCAGAATTTTGATCAACCCAAGAATCCGAATTTTCCACTGCTGGAGACTCCGAAGCCGCTGCAACAGCACCACCTTCATTACCGACATAAAACAGCTGAAGAGCTTCATCCAGCTTCCAACTTGTTGCCTGTTTTCCACAAACATTTCACCATTGAGTTCCATAAAACATAAAAAACAATATTCAACTCAAAAAAAAAAAAAAAAACCAAAAATAAAGGATTATCAGTAACTCAACATTGTTTAACAGATTACCTCAACATTACCAATTGAATCACAAAGCCATAAAAAAAAAGGTTAAGAAAAACTGCTAAATTCAATCCCCCAACTATTCAATCTTATCTATTCCTGAAAATTGTTCAGTCAAACACGTAAAAATCCAACATTCAGTTAAAACCCGAAATCAAAACCAGCATACATCTCAAAGGGAAAACAAATAATTCACAGACTTTAACATTGTGGAAAACCTTGAATATCAAAAAAGCTTCAAACTTTAATATATAAATGCAAAAAAAGAAAAAAAAAAGAGAGAGAGAGAGAGAGAGAGAGAGAGAGAGAGAAGAAAGGCTACTTGCAAAAACTGCATGGCGGTTTCGGCACTTTGACCAACGGCGATCTCGAGAAAGGAGGTAACCATGCTCTGCTTATCACTAGCAGACAACATTCCCTCCATTTTTCCCCTTTTCTCAATTCTCCAACCAAATCCCCCCAATCGAAATCCAAATTCAAAGCCCTAGATAGACGAATTCGTTCCTCAATTTGCCGTAGAATTCGAGAGGAAGGAAAAAAATACAAAGAAAGAGAAGGAGAGTATCAGCACAATCGTTAGGGTTAGATTTTGTGGGATTTACCGGTATTTATAGATTCACACTCCAAAAACAGAAGCCTGTTCGCAGAAAGAAACCAATGGGGATTTTGTCATGTTTTTAATTAATAATCCCTTTTTTTAGGTCGGCATTTTAATTGGGGGCCGGAGGAGAGATGAGATCTCATCATACTTCAAGTGAAATTTCTAATTTGTCCTCTTCAGGTAGATGCCTGGGCTTGAGCTCTCCGTCCGACCCCAAAAAAAAAACTACCCAAATCTCAGTTTCAACATTTAAAATCCAAGTCTGATAATCTTATTTTTTATTCGTGTGATATATATATTATTTTTTATATGTATTATATAAAAATAAGTATAAAATATTATAATTTAAATTTTAATTAAATAAAGTATAAATTTATTAAAAATTTAAACTCACTTATAAATATAAACTAATTTTAAAAAAATGAAATTCGAATTGTTCTATCGAAAGGGGTATTTCTATGAAGTTAATAATAAATAACTTGGATCGAAAAGCTAAATGTCTTCATGTTTTTGGGCTTTGATACTCGGCCCAATCCAATAAAGCCCACCAACAATATCTTAAATCATTTTAGAAAGTTAAAAAAAAAAAAATCATAATTCAAATATGAGAAGGAAAGAAATTAATTTTTTATAATAATAATTAAAAAAAACATATTTTTTTGGTACAAAGCCCAACCCCCAAAATTGTGCCCCAAACCAACAATTTTAAGACCCGCGCTTTCTAATTTCTCCGTCGCAGTCAACCCCAGCGCCTGCCCTTTCTTTCCCTTTCTCAACTCTTTGTTCTCTTCTCCGAACCCTGACCCAAAAACAGTGTAAAAGATGAAAAAAATAAATTAAAAGGGAAAAAAAAAGGTTGAAAGAAATTTAAAATTAAAATGAAGCGCGTTTTTGATGAAATCTCAGATGAAGAATGGGAGAACCACTCTTTCAAGCCTTCTCGTGTTTTAAAGTCAAACCCTAACCCTCCTCCGATTGAGTCTTTCGCTTTCAGTTCACAAACTCAGGCTGTTTCTTCCGACCAAAGCAGCGATGATTGCGTTGAAGTCGAACAGTTGGACGACGACTCCAACTTGGAAGATGACGACGTTGAGCCCGAGGATGCCGGGCCGGTCAACCGTGCCCGACGATTCATTGTTGACGAAGACGAAGACGATGATGAAGACGAAGACGAAGTAGATGATGAGAAGGACGGCGATGAGAATAGCTGTGAGGAGTTGTATGATATTGAGTCGAGTGAAGAGGACGAATTGCAAGAGGATGATGTGGTAGGGAAGGCGTTGCAGAAATGTGCGAAAATATCGGCGGAGCTTCGGAAGGAGTTGTATGGGAGTTCCGGTGCTTCTTGCGAACGATATGCGGAAGTAGAAGCTTCTTCCGTGAAAATCGTTACGCAGGTATTAGAAAAACTTAAAGCATTTTATTTTTCTGTTTGGTTACACAGAAAATTGACAGGTTATAGTAAGTTCGGGTGAACTCAATTTGGCGAATTTTTGTGATTATGCTTTTTTTTTTCTAAGTTTTAATTTAATGAAAATCACCACAATAGCTGCAAATTTGTGGTGCTTGAAATTTCATTTTTATGTTCATTCTAGGGCGCCAGTGATTTTTGAGATACCACATAACGAAAATTGGGGAATGCGTTGAATGCATTATCTTTTCCGCATCAACTTTTTTGTTCTCAAATGAACTTGTCTAAAAATTGGAATATGTTTTACTCTTGCAGAGTGATATTGATGCAGCATGTGGGGTGGTGAATTCGGATTTTCAGCCAGTTCTCAAGCCATATCAACTGGTTGGTGTAAATTTTCTTCTTCTGTTGCATCGTAAGGGTATTGGAGGAGGTACTTGTTCTAATCTTTTGACACTAATGTTCTTTTAAGTATGGGCTTTATATTTCCAGGTTTTTTTCTGTTATTGATGTGGCGCCAAAAAGGAGAAATTGTAATTTTTGGTGGGGATTTGGGAAGTTAATGCGCAAATTCCTAATCATATCTGAGAAGCAAGAAAATACTTTTTCTCTGAACGAAAAAATGCTCACTCTTAAGTGTTGTTACTTGCCTATATTCTCTAAGTATATTTGGACATTGTTAATTGTGATTTGGTGATTTAAAGTTAAGATGAAGAAAAGAAACATAAAATTTATAGCTATGGGTTGTGTTATTGATTCTTCTGTTTCATAATAACTGCATTGACCTTTGTCAATGACTTTCTCGAAACGTATCAATAACTTTCGAGGGAAAGGAGTAGGAAAAGATAAGAACCTTGAGAGATAGTAGCTTATTGGAATTAGATAATATGAAGGTTTTATACTCTTAACTTTTGAGGGAACGATATTCAAATTGTTCAGTTTAAGAAAGCCCACGAAGGAGATCCATTAAGTTTCATACTTTTTTCAATCAATTTCCAGTTTGATAAGAAAATTGTGACAAGAATTTGTCAGGATTGTGTCTTATCGTTGAATCTGATTTTGAATCGACCAAACAGGGAATGGTTGTTTGTTTTGCTTTCTGATGCCATGTATTGATGTTAATACTTAACTAATCTGGCATTCCAGTTTTCTTGCTGTCTTATGGGTGCAATTCATGTACATTAATAGTGATTGCTGTTACTGCCTCTATTACTGCCTCATTTTCTATATATAATTTTCTAAGAATTTTGGATGCCGATTGTTAGATCTCTGTTGATTTGATTCAATTCTGTAATTAATTTGCCGCTCAGCCATGTTCAATTCTTTTAATTGTTTTTATTTCATTTGTCAAATATATTCTTCAAGTTATTTGGTGCTGCCTCTTGGGGCAGTCATATGACTAAGTATTTAGGTATGAAAATGTTATAATTAGTGACTTAAGGATCAAAGTAAGTATTTATATATATATATATATTTATACATATTTGCATATGTTTTAGATCATTGACGTAATTTAGAAGGATTAATTTCAACTTTTGCATATTTGCAGCTATATTGGCAGATGAGATGGGTCTTGGGAAAACCATTCAGGTATCTGAACTCTAATTTCATGCCCTTGATAATCTTGTCTGTGTTTCATTTTTACCAGATTAATTGCTTTCCCTACAGGCTATCACATATCTGACTTTGCTGAAACATCTGAAAAATGATGCTGGCCCTCATTTAATAGTTTGTCCTGCCTCACTTTTGGAAAACTGGGAAAGAGAACTTAAGAAGTGGTGCCCCTCATTTTCTGTACTTCAGTACCATGGTGCTGGCCGAGCAGCTTACTCGAAAGAATTGAGCTGTTTGTCCAAAGCTGGATTACCACCTCCATTTAATGTTCTTCTTGTTTGTTATTCACTTTTTGAAAGACACAGGTATACTCTGCTTTTAACTTAGTTTTTATGTTTATGTTTATGCTCTAGTCTGTCTGTCTGTGTTTGGCTTTTTTATTAGTGGTTTCTGCAGTGTGCAGCAGAAGGATGATCGTAAAATTCTGAAGCGTTGGCATTGGAGCTGCGTGCTAATGGATGAGGCCCATGCTTTAAAGGACAGGAACAGCTATAGGTGGAAAAATCTAATGTCAGTTGCTCGAAATGCAAAGCAGCGTCTTATGCTAACAGGCACACCGCTGCAAAATGATTTGCATGTACTATACCTTTATCTCCCTGTCCTAAAATAATTCTAAAATCGAAAAGTATTAAAGTAAATAATGATTGCTGAGCATTGTGGCCTTGCATGCAGCTTGTGAGTGATATGGTTCACAACTTCACAGTTATTGAGTAAAATTTAAATTTAGTGCTGGAGCTATAAATTTTGTCAATTAAAAACTAAAGTCTCAATGAACTTAATTTTCTCGGAGATAATGTTAATATAGTGATGGAAAAAGAAAAGAAATCCTTATCCATGGAAATGTGAATTTCACAACTATGTTTCAACTCAATGAATCATGCATTAACAAAGTCTTTCATGTCTTAATATTTCATATATTTTCGTGCTGTCAATGGAATCTCCAATTTTTGTTAGAAATACCTGTCCCTTGCTCGTAAACGTTTCTGATAAGAATCTTTTATCATTACAATCCTGGTGATATCAGAAGCATTAGAAGATATTTTTGCTTAACGTGCTTCTGAGTCTTGTACCATGTTATATTGTTGTTGCTGAGTGGCTGGATTTTTGTTGCAGGAGCTGTGGTCATTGCTAGAGTTCATGATGCCTGATCTTTTTGCCACTGAGGATGTAGACTTGAAGAAGCTACTAAATGCAGAAGATAGGGAGTTGATTGGTCGTATGAAGTCCATTTTGGGACCATTCATCTTGCGGCGTTTGAAATCAGATGTGATGCAGCAGCTTGTCCCAAAGATACAATGGGTAGATGCTTTCTTAATCTTAGGTTCTTAATAAGATATTGAGTTTGCTTTCTTGAGGGAATTTGATTTGAAAATTACTTTTACTATTAGAGGAGTTTAAGCATCACTTCTGCAGGTTGAGTATGTAATTATGGAAAAGCAACAAGAAAATGCTTATAGGGAAGCCATAGAAGAGTATCGTACCATTTCACGAGCACGCATTGCAAAGCTTTCAGGGACTGACTTAAGTAATATCATTGGAATTCTTCCTCGACGTCAGATCTCTAACTATTTTGTTCAGTTTCGCAAGGTGCTTCCTTTATATTCTTTTTTCCCCTCCCCATGCAGTTAATATGAAAAGGGTCCCCCCCGGTTCTTCAACCTAATTTCTTTATTTGAACTAATTTAGATTGCAAATCATCCATTATTAGTGAGGCGAATTTATAACGAGGATGATGTCGTTCGCTTTGCTAAAAAGTTACATTCAATGGGTGTTTTTGAATGTACTTTGGACAGAGTAATTGAGGAACTAAAGAATTACAATGACTTCTCTATTCATCAGGTAATCCTTTCTATGAAGTTCTGTTTTTCTTTTCGGACTTCAGACTTACTATGATTACCATTTGTGACATTTATATGATTATTCTTTGATTTTGTTCATACTTTAGTTCTTTCTCAACAAACTAGTCATTTAAGTTTAACTTTACATCTAATCAAAAATTGATTACTTATGAAGACATTAGCTGAAGATGACATATTTGAAATATTTTAGAATTGGCAACGGAACTATTTGTGAAAGTTGAAAAAGCAGATAGATTAAGATTAACAAGGGAGACCAATAAGTACAAGAGAAGGATTAGAATATCTGTGAATTACTGGGATCGCAGGTAGGTCGCAGTTGCTCTTCATTCTATAGCATGTTGCTATGTTCTTGTCACCCTGATAATTTGCTATGTTCCTGTCATCCTGCTCAGTTATCTTCCTGCTCCTTTGTTATGGATACTCTATGTTTTAGTTTAATTTTCTACAATTAGCCCGCTTGTCCTTTTAGCAGTGAATGGATTTTAAGCTGTTTGTAGTATGATAATGCTTTCAGATTGATCCAACCTTAAAGCTTAAGTTCTCAGGTGAGTAAAGCGTTCACCAAATCCTAGCCCAGTATTGACCTTAGGCCCGAATCAAAATGAGGAAACCCAGGATTTGAACTGTATGTTAAGTAGTCAACTAATAGCTTATTTTGCTATGTGAGGTCTCAAGGATGTGTTTCTAATCTCCGAAAATTGTCAACAATGGTGTAGGTTGTTAATGTTATATTTGTCATACACGCACTTGAGGTGCCTCTGCTCTAAGTTCATTGTAGATTTATCTGGTCTTCCAATGTGGATCCTCCTTTTTATTTTTAGCCAAAATCTTTTTATGTCTTTTGGGTCCAATCCGGTTCCAATTCTAACCAGACACTAGCGAATCCAATAAACTACAAAATTATTGCTGTATTGGTTACCATCCTTGATGCTATTCATCCACAATTTTACTCATTGTAAACCGTAATGTTAATACCAAATATTTGCACCGGATTTTGAAGGTTCCAATGGACCTTTGGTACCTAATAAAGAGATTATTTTTGTTTCTTTCATTCTACCACCTTCCTTTATCATTGATTGCTTTTAGGTGTTAAATGCCACCATTCCAATTTTGCTATATTTTCATTGGAAAATGCCTTTATTTTTTAATCAAGATATTAGGGCAGGTACAACCATTACTGTTCATAATTAAAGTTATCTTTTCCAAATAGAATGTTAGTCTATTTCAACTATAACAAGTGGATCAATAAACTGCTGTGTGTACATTTAGCACCACTGATGTTGTATGTTCTCTAATCACTGGCATTCTGTCGTGTTTTTGGGCTTAACCTTCTTGTATACATTACCATTGGTTCTTGTTCTGTGCATAATGACTTGGGTTTAACTGTGAGTTTATGATGGGAATGCTTTTTGCGTTTTGAATCTAATTCTGACCTAAATCATAAATTCTTTCTGTTCTAGTTTTGGCGTTCATGTATTTGCTTTAAACATCCTTATCACAGCTTCTACTTCGTTATGGAATTACTGGTGGTAAAGGAACTCTTTCGGATGAACATTTTATGCTTTCAGCTAAATGCCAGGTATCTTTTTTATTTCTTTTCTCTCTTTTCCTTCAAAATATTATTTATCAGCTACATTTAAGTGTGCTTTTCTTTGGTGCCAGGCATTAGCAGAGCTTCTCCCTTCACTCAAGAGAAGCGGGCATCGGGTTTTGATTTTTAGCCAATGGACATCAATGCTTGATATCTTAGAATGGACTTTAGATGTAATTGGGGTTACATATAGACGGCTTGATGGAAGGTTGTGCTTTACATTCTGCTTTGTTAGACTTTTCATTTTCCATTTTATGGCGAAAGGTTTTGGTGTTTTATTTTTCCAAGTCTGATTCCAGTTCTCTACTTTAAGGCTTAACCGATGCAGGACTTTTAGTTGGCATTTTACTTATATACAAAACTACTGTTTTAGTTTTCTTTTTAGTACTCTATTACATCAGCTGAGCATTAAATATTTCTTACTTTGCAGTACTCAGGTGACTGATAGGCAGACTATAGTTGATGATTTCAATAACAACACTTCCATATTCGCATGCTTGTTGTCCACGAGAGCTGGAGGGCAGGGTTTGAACTTGACAGGAGCTGATACTGTAGTTATTCATGACATGGATTTTAATCCACAGATAGACCGACAGGCTGAAGATCGCTGCCATCGAATTGGCCAAACAAGGCCTGTCACCATATACAGGTAATTCTTTCTTTTTTCCCTCTCTAGTCTTTTCCCTGTTTCTTGTCTTCTTCTCTCTTCATGAAGTTATAGTTGCAAAATTTTTGTGCTTCAATGAACATGTGCCCAAATCATTTGCAGGCTGGTTACAAAAGGCACAGTCGATGAGAATGTTTACGAGATAGCAAAAAGGAAATTGACGCTCGATGCTGCAGTGCTAGAGTCTGGAATGGATGTAGGCGATGAAAGTGACACGTCTGAGAAAACAATGGGGCAGATATTATCATCCCTACTGATGAGCTAGGACTACAACTCTACGAGAGTATGTGATAGAATTTTTTTTTTTTTTTTAACTTTCTGCTGATTCTTTATATTATTAAACCATTTTTGTTTCAGTTAGTGTTTGAAGAGATAAATATTTTGATCTTATTAGTTAGGGATAATTTTAGGGAAAATTAAACTTGACAATTGTTAGGGCATGTCTTACATGGGTAATAATTACCCCCAACAATCAACACCAATGTAGCAGAATATAAATGTGAAAATTAATAGAGGAAGGAACTGGGTGGCCTTTCGGTGCCTATGAAACTGAAAGTATCAAAGAACCCAATTCCCCTGAATCTTCCATTTTACCCGAAGAAATATTAATTGATTGCGATGTTATATTTTGGCCTAGCAAAGAATATCAATATGACTATGCTAGGACCCTTTTACTTGGTGAAGGTGGATCTAGATATCAGTTCTTATTATGGCTGTAGCTAATAAGCTTAAAAGTTGAACGAATTTTAAGTGTTGGCACTTGGCAGGTTAGGAAATTCTTTTGGTGAGCAATCAGGTTGGCATTGTATTGATAGTCTGATGTTATATTTTCCTAGGAAGTTTATCTTGTTTGGGTTATGGAGAACTTTTCCGACGGTCGAGTCGAGCTGTTTGTCTGGTTTGGCAAGTCTGATCTGAATTTGGTTAATTGTTTGATGTGATAGGCTCAATCCGAATTGGATTGGGTTTGGTATAAAGCAGTTCAAATCTAAGTCGGTTGGATTGTATTAGTATTTAATAAATAAAATTTTATTTTTATTTTAAATTTACGAAAATATATAACTATTAATATAAAAATATTTTCAGTAATATTTAATATATTGTAAATAATAAGTTGAGTTTTTTTTTTTTTAAGAGTTTGATGGATTGGTCTCGATTGGATATGCAAATAAAATTTTTACTGACAGGATTTGTTAAGGAATATATTAATTTTTTTAATGCATAAAAATAACGTCTTCATTGGCTGGAGCATCCCACGTGTTTTTTCGACGTCTGAACTCTTTCGCATTATTTAAAGTTACACGTTATGCTTTTAAATCGTGTAATTTGCATATAATAGTGCTTGGATTTTTTTAATATGATATTTATATTATATATATATATGCAATTTGATATTTTAATTATTTTTGGATAATGTGGTACCTAGGTTAACACCAGTAATGGAAATGTTAATTGAAATAAATGGTGTGATGTTCATCAAATCTTGACAAATAATATCATGTTATTGATGCTAAGTCATCATCAAATATCTCATTAAAAAATGCTAACACGGTACCCCTGTAGATGCCATGTGTTAGTAATTTAAAAATGTAAAAAAATTACTAAAAAAAATTGGAAAAGAAAGAAATTTTCAAATTTTAAAATTTTATCTGAAAATTAGGTTTATAAATTTTATAAATAATTTTTTTATTTTAAAAATGAAACAATAAAAATGTAAAATTGTGAGAGATTGATCAAACGGTCCGTACAACTCCATAGGACATGACAGCACTGCAGGGGAAAAATTTGAAAAGCATGGAAAAGCTGTTAGCTTGGAATGTGATGTTTGGTCATAATTCCATATATTTCAAAGATATTTGTTGCATCAGTTGAGCCAACCCATCTATACCACAGTATTTCCTTCCCTCACTCTTTCTCTCCCGTTAAGAGAATCTTTCCTACGGTTCTGATGATGAAATATGAATGACGAATATGATCGATGGAACAACTTGGGTGTCCGTGAGCCTCTCTCTCTCTCTCTCTCTCTCTCTCTCTCTCTCACGTAGAAAATGAGGTTTCGTGGTATTTTGTACTCAAAATTAACTCTGTCAAAGTTTATCAAACAAAAAAAAGAAATTAACTGTCAGAGGAAAGAAGGGAGAGATCTGGGTTTCTTTTGTTGTTTGTGCCCTTAGAAACCCACGACCTTCCCCTTAACAACCGTCGGCTGGCCGGCCAGGGGGGAGGGTTTTTCTCGCAGTGTTTGTCAAAACATGTCTCTAATTTAATGGCTCTGAATCCAAGAGAAATCACAGGGGCCACCGTCCCTAATCCGGGTATGACAGGGATTAACTAACAGAGCCGTAGCAGGACGTTACAGATTTTTTTTTTTTTTTTTGCGTTTTATTATTCTTACCCTCACCGATATTTATGACAATAATCACGAATGCGACCACAAATTAAATGTCAGCCCGATACCATTTGTCCTTCCGGTGTCACCATCGCCTCACAATCACTTGCATCAAAATCGAAGCACCCAAATCACATGTTTCTGTATTTTTGCTTTGCTCTCATTCTATCGCGTCCTGCACTCTTGTATCTATTCTATTCTGTCTAATGTCTTATGTTTATGCTCATTTGAAATTGTAGTCTCTATATGTCCAATTTCACATTTACTTATTGCAATTTCGCTTTTCAAAAACAATGACAAGACAAAATTTTTTTAAAAAAATGAAAATAAAACCAGTCATATAAAGAAAGAATATGACAAAATCCAACGTTCGCTTCCTTCAAGCTTTTGAAGCAGACGAGACGGCCGCTTAACGGTGTCAGTGAAAGTTATCCAAGCTTAAACTGGACAATTCTGCGCTCCACCGTTCTTCAACTTATTTAGGTAATGTGTCTTTTTTAGATGTGACAATTAGCGTATGCATATTCACTTTTCTGTTTTTCCGTTTTACCAATCTTGCTCAAATTGTCTAAAAAACTTGAGAATTATAAGAATAGATACATATATATATATATATTTATACACACACTATTTTATCATGTCTATTAAAATTAAAACTAAAATTGTAAAAAAGAGGGGCTTATATTTTAATCAATTTTATTTCCAATTCTTGCACTTTCCTAACAGTTTCCCTCTAAATTTATATATATGAAAATAGCAAGTTAAACCCGAATTTTAATCCAGTTAATTCATGATTGTGTGAATCTTAATATCTACAACTTTTTTCTTGTCCGTAAGCACTTTTATTTAAAAAATAAAAATAAAAAACCCACAAGCAAGCTAGGTACCCTATCTGAATCTTCCTTGCAAGGTATAAATTGTTAACAAATTTTGATACTGACCGGTTAGTGTGAATTTTGCTAAAGATTCAAAAGTTTGAAGATTTAGAAAAAAAATGGAGGTTTTAGAAAGTCAATTTTTAAAAGAAAGCAGCTAATATTGGCTTTGAAAAATCATGGATTAAAAAA
>JBBYHM010000016.1:2021852-2043056 GCA_038381775.1 Adansonia rubrostipa | reverse complement strand
ATATATATATATATATATATGTTACTCATTCAGGCATTCCTCTACTTATTTTGAAATACTTTAACATTATGTCATTAATCACCAGTTGTTGTTACGTGGGATGTGTAAATAAGAAAAAGATGACTTTCATAAAATAAAATTTACATCTTCATTCTATAATTTGTTTGCGTAAAAAAAAAAAAATAAAGTATGTAACAACAACAATTGTTTTGACAAGGTTCATGCTGGAACTGGAAGCATCGCGCGCTAATGTTTCCTGCAGTCAAAAACAAGGTGCGAGGAATAAAAAAATAATAATAATAACGAATAAAAACAGCCAGAGATTATATTATAAGATTAAAAAAAAAACTTTTGAGTAAACTTGATAATTCATAATTTCTTGTTTTATATTTTTATATTAATAAAATTTAAAAAAAATATAATATATAAATTATAAATATATCAAAATTTTAAATAATAATTTAATATATATTAAAATTATTTTATTATTTGTACTTAACATATTATATCGTATTTATTAAATTTATTACATATGTTCAAAGGTAGCCCAAATGAATATAAAAGGCATGCTGTATTTTTTCACATCCGGAAATTTCCTCCAACGGTTTTATTACTGTGTATCCGACAATTACCTATGGTTTTGAAGATTGTTTGAACTTCGAACATCGTACCCAGGTAGAATGGTTGGTAATGATAACTAATAAGGAAAAGGAATCTCATATCATAACTTTAGGGGTTAAGTTTCAGTTAACATTTTTTTCCTTGACTAACAAGGAAACCATCCTCTAAATTAAACTTCCCGTCCAAACTTTCCCATTCCTTTGGCAATATATCCCCAATCTCATCCTTTAAGAGGATCATTAGCTTCCACACTAGACGAACAAAAGGTTTGCTTAAAAATCTGGAGATAGATGTTAGCAACGAGTTTATATCCAACATAATATATTTTATTTTTTATATATTAAAACATTATAATTTATATTTATATCATCGTGTTCAAGGTTAGGAGACGCCAAGGTAAATCAAGATACATGTTTCCAGTTATGGCAAGAATGTCGACGTCACTCCTTGACTATGATGTGAACCACTTCACCGCTTTCACATGTATACTGGATAATGGTCAATCGATCGTCATTCAACTGAAATGGAAAGTAAGAGATAATTAAAAAGAAAAAAAAAAGAAGCCTTACTAAGGTATTGAAGCATATCGAAGCAAACTCTTTTTTTTTTTAAATGATGATGTGATCACAAAATCGAACGCCTTGCCTTGAGTGCCACAATGAGGCGAATTCTTTGATATAAAGGAACAGACTTCACCGATGTTATAAAAAGCATGATGGTGACTTGAGGAGATGGGTCCGATGGACGCTTGAAAAACCTTGCTTTTGGGTTTAAACAGAGACGAGGGCCAATAAAGGTTGTAGACTGACACCACTGGAATGGATCGGACAGTTTTTTTTTAAATATAGTATTGCCAGGTATTTGTGTTTTTCATTATAATTCACTTAATGTTATTGTTGTTTTTAGCCTAAAAACATGTGTTATCATTGGCTTAAATTTTATGATCAAAGTATTCAATTCATCACGTAAAAATTAATTTTTATGTTATCGTCATTTTTAATTTTCTCATTCATCTAAATAAATTAAAGTTATCTTAACTTTGGACAGACGAGAAAGCATAATAATACGAAACTTTAATTAATTTGAACCTTAATTTTCCTTTTGGTTAACATGATCTTAAAGTAACTGAGTCACGCATCACGCATGCTACGAAAATAACAAATTTTGGTTCCTATAAATTAATTTTATTTTTATTTTTTAATTAAAATTTGATACCCGAAAATATTCAGAAAATCCGGCGCACACCAAAAAAAAAAAAACAGAAAACAGAGACAAAACCGAAATAGAAAGAAAAAGAATCCTTCAAAAGCGTGCGACTTTACGATGCGCATTACGCAGACTTACCCGTTTTAGCAACCCGAAATTGCGCAATGCATCTGAGCCCTCTTCTCTTATCCCCCAGCTCTTAGGCTCTTTTGTCTGCTTATAAACAGCAAAAGCCTTCTCACTTCTCTAAACACACATACTAATCTGTAATCTCCCCAACACCATTAAACTAATCCATAAGTAATTAACTTAATCTTTTCCATCACTAGTCACTCTCAGTGTATCCAGGTTTAAACTCTAAATCCATTCTCTCACAGCTCAAACTTTTTCTTCTTCACTTAATCAGTCTCTCCCTTTTCTTTTCTAAATCTGAAATCTGTTTACCAGATGTATTTGAACTGATTTTGAAACCCTAGCATTTGGATCCACTTCAAGTTGTAGACGTGAAGCAGACTTCTCTTTTTGAGAAGAGTTTTTATTTTTATTTTTTTATATTGGTTGCATGTTGAGGTTGAAGTCGTGAGAGGAAGTGTTTTGATCGCCGATGGCGGAGATTGCCGGCGAAGTGGCCGAGGTAGGGAGCAATGCGTGTAGTGAATTGCCGGTGAGGGTGACGTCGACCACGGTGGGAGTGCCTCCTCCGTTGACGCTGGCATCGTTTAAGGAGAGTGGAGGTAGAGGTTCGTCCAGGAGGAGGGCTGTTAGACGTAGCTTCGATGCAGATAATGAGTTCATCACGTTGTTTCACCGGTCGGATCCTGTGAAAGTACAGCTTAACCGGTTGGAAAATGAAGTTAGAGGTGAGGAATGTGGCTCGATTTCGTTGTTTTCCGCTTTGATTCGGCCCAATTTAGCTGCGTTTTAGTCAACATTTAACTATTTTTTTTAAGATTTTTTTTTCTTTTCTTTGGGATTGGATTACAGATAAAGATAGAGAATTGGGAGAAGCAAAAGCGGAAATTAAGGCATTAAGGATGTCTGAAAGGCTAAGAGAAAAGGCAGTCGAAGAGGTTGATTAAAATTTGTCCTTTAAAAAAAAAAAACTCTTGTGTTTTACATTTTTAGTTTATGTAAGAAATAATTTTATCTGATTGGCGAAGACACTTTAGCAATAGTGGGAGTTAAAGTATTAATTTTTTTGGTAAAAAAAAAACAAGAAATTTGCTAATTTTGTGGATTTATGTCTGACCTTAGTGGAAAGTCCCACTGTTTATTTTTCCTCCCATTAATGGATATTTGATATTTAGGGAAAAATTAAGATTTATTTGAAGTTTATAAATGATAAGACTGTTAAAAAAAATTAAGGAATTGATGGAAGATGAGGCAATCTGTATTTTAGTGTATCTTGTTATTTTACTGAAGGAAAGTAGATCCCGTAAATTTTTGTCTGCCTGTATCTTCATTACTGATAGCAAATCTATATTCATTCTTATGGTTGGACAGTTGGTTTCCTGGTCTTTGGGGATATAATTTGCTGAAATACATTTTACATAACTGTTCTGTCAAAGTCATGCCGAGTGGAATTTGTCATTTTTTTTTTTGCTGCGTAGTAGTTTTAGATGGTCTGCTGTGGACGGATTCATCTAACAGCATGGATCCTTTTAGATGCTTTATCCAACTTCATTTTCAGATTGTCTTTGTCTATCTGTTTGTTTTTATTTTAGAATTATAGATAATGAAAAATTAATTTCAATGCTTGTCCCCTTTTTTAGTTGCTTTGGTCCTGTCTGTTAATGTTGTTGGCTTGTCACTGTTACAGCTGTCACAAGATTTCATCTCCACATTTAATCTATAACTTGTGTCTTAGTTTTCGTATTAGATTAAATTTCTTTCATTTATGTTTTCTTCTTCCTATATCTGTTGGTCTTAGGGTAGTATTTGATATCATGATTGAATTTTTTGTTTTGGTGTTTAGAGATTCAGATAGTTAATCGCCCTCTTCCTTATGACTTACTATTTCTGCATATTACGAATGATCCCTAGACTTGTTCAGGAAAATTAATGACCTTTATGTAAATTATGGTTTTTATACACTTTCTAATGCTTTTGCATCTAAAATTGTAGTTTATCAATCTTTTTTGTAGTAATTCAATATATAATATAAGCTCGCGACTGTTTGTGGTGTTGAACACATCTGAAATGTGGTTTTATATTGGTCTTCTAACTTGGAGCTCTTGTAGATTTTTTGTAATTGAGAAGGATATTGACATTTTTTTTTCTCTTTTGTACCATAGCTCAGTGATGAGCTCTCAAAAATGGAGGGGAAGCTTAAATTAACAGAATCTCTTCTTGAAGGCAAGGTATTGCTTTGCAATTTTCTTCAAGCCTATTGTTTTTCTGTTGCTATGTTGATACACTTAGTTAATGAAAATGAACATGTTTCACGGAACCTTGGAATCAAGAAAATAAATAATGAGAAGAAGGCAGCCATGGCTGCTCAGTTTGCAGCTGAGGCCACTTTGCGGGGGGGTTCATGCTGCTCAAAAGGATGACGATATGCCTCCAGTTGAAGCAATTCTTGCACCCTGGGAGGCTGAGCTGAAGCTTGCTCGGCAAGAGGTATTTCTTGCTTCTTTTGAACTATATTGGTTCCGTCTTACAAAGAGAAGTAGGGAATGTTTTTTAAGTTTGTATCTGATTGATTATTCTCTTAGTGATTAGTTCATTCGGTTCTTTGCAGATTGCAAAGCTTCAAGATGATAACAAAGCCCTTGGTCATCCAACTAAATCAACAGAAGCGGCTTTACTCGAAGCTGAAAGGACTGTACAGGTTGCATTGGCCAAAGCATCCATGGTGGATGATCTTCAAAATAAAAACCAGAAGCTGATGAAGCAGATAGAAAATTGCCAGGTATTCCATTAATTTTTGGTGTTTCCTTTTGTCAGGTGCATCGGGGGTTGGAGGCATATATTTTTTGCTTACTCATTGCACTATGGTGAAGAAAATCTCATGTCTACAACTTGTCTATGGTAGGAAGAAAATAAAAGTTTGGACAAAATGCATCACCAAAAGGTTGCAGAGGTTGAAAAGCTTACGCAAACGCTGAGAGAGCTGGAAGAGGCTGTTCTTGCTGGTGGTGCTGCTGCAAATGCAGTTAGGGATTACCCGCGGAAAGTTCAGGAGATGAATGTAACGTGGCCAGCTTTTTTAAGTGTCCAAGTTTGCTTGATTCCTTTTTATTGATATAGTCTTAAAGCTCTTCTTGAAATGATTGATTGTTTTCGTGTCCATTAGGAGGAAAGAAAAACTCTTGATCGAGAGCTGGCACGTGCAAAAGTAACTGCTAATAGAGTGGCCACAGTTGTAGCAAAGGAGTGTTAAGATGCTAATGACAAAGTGATGCCTGTAAAACAGTGGCTTGAAGAGCGGAGATTCTTGCAGGTTTCGCGGATGTTTTCTCCTAATGAAAAAAACTGTAGGCACTTTGATTAATAATTTCTATTCATTGTGAACTTTATTTCTTACAGGGAAAAATGCAGCAACTTCGTGACAAGCTTGTTATAACAGAGTGGACTGCAAAACCTGAAGCACTGTTGAAAGTAATAATCTGGTTGTGACAAGTACCATTGTGTTCCTTTTGTTGGTGATGCTGGCTTTGAAATAACAGCTTTTATTTTGACTTGCTAGGAGAAACATCAATTGCGGCCTAGAGTTCTAGAAGACAGCTTGAGAGGATATTCTAACTGCATTAATCGCAGTACATCAGATGGAAGAAGCATGAGCAATGGGCCTTCTAGGCGTCAATCTCTTGGTGGAGCTGATAACTTCTCAAAACTTGCATCCATTGGGTTTTTATGCAAGAGATCACCAAGCTCTCAATTGAGATCATCTTTGTCTTCTAGTACAGTGTTGAAGCATGCTAAAGAAACATCAAAGTCATTTGATGGAGGCACAAGATCGTTAGACAGGGCTAAATTGCTTTTAAATGGGGCAGGCTCAATTATTTCATTCAACCAGCCTTCTGACAGAATGAAGGAGGTTGAGGCACCGTATAATGAAAAACCCAGTGATTTCCAGCCGGTGGACACAGAGGACAATGTTCCAGGAGTATTATATGATTTGCTGCAGAAGGCGGTCATAGCTTTAAGGAAAGCATGTCATGAGAAAGATCAAAGCCCTAAGGATAAGGATGATGCGATTGAGGTTGAGACTTGTTTCTTTCAACCCAATACCATTTTTAATTTAGTACTTCTGGATAAATGCTCTAGTAATCCTTGTATATATATATATATATATATATATTTTTAGATGCTTTCTAAGAAGGTGGAAACATTGACAAAGGAAGTTGAGGCTAAAAAGATGAGAAGAGAAGTAGCCGCTATGGAGAAAGTAGCCGCTATGGAGAAAGAAGCCGCTGCCATGCATGTGGAGAAAGAACATGAGAATAGGACCAAGCGGTTTGGTAACTCCATGTGGTCTGCTATTCAGCTGCTTAGTGGAAGGTGCTTTTATTGTTTATATGGTTGTTAGATTTTAATGTTCCTCATTTTCTTCTGGTGCTTAAGGCTAAAATTGAGATCATTATTAGTTTATTGCATTTGTCCTTTATAAATTGTGGGTTAGTGGCCATGTTATAACCCTTGTGTTCTACCCTTCATATGTTTGCATTTTCCTTTTGCTTTGAATTTCAAAATTCTTTCTTGGTTGATGTTTCGTTAAGTATTATGCTAACTCTAAACTTATATGTGATGAAATTACTTAGGGTTCTAATAGACAAAATTGCCATCCCATGTATGAAGCCCCTTTCCTAGTAAATGGTAGTGGACTTATAACCCTGTTGGCCCATGCCCATTCTGCTGCTCGCTTAGGACCAAATTAAAGTAGTAGTATAGACTGTCATCTTACTGATCAAATAGAAAAATAGCATGGAGCGTCACTGGATGCTTTATCAAGCTTTTTCTAAATCTTTTGATACCTCAAGCTAGCCTCATCTTTAATTCCTTGACATCAATGCAATATTTGTTACCATATTCAAAGTCTAGAATTTATTCACATGGATGTCATTTTAGTAACTTGGCTTTTTCGCTATTATTTTCTCAACATCTTTGAACCTAGAGGCATAGATTGGAAAAAAAAAGAAAAGAAAAGAAAAGAAAGTCAATTAGGTTAAGTCAATCGACGCAAAGAAACTTTGGCTTTTTGTTTTTGTATGGAAGGGAGGAGCTGGATGGGTGCTATAGAAGTATCTGAGTAGATCTTGCAAAACCATCAACTTCCTAATGGTTCACAGGGTTTGTTGAAATTCAACAAAGTTATTAGTCATTTGCTTGGGCACCAGATATGTCTGCATGGTGGGCCACTTCTATTACACATCTTACAGATTTGTGATATAATATTGCATAATTGTTCCTAGTTGAAACTTGAAAGTATATTTTGATTGAGTTGTTAGTTTGCCTGTCTCCTTTGTCTTCACTGCAGTTTAGAATGCATGAGAACGTGCATTGCAATACATTATGTAGATTTTACTGGGAATTGTTACATATTCTTCTGGATAATGTACTTGAGTGCCAGCGAGGAACTTTTGAATCAGTAACGTTTTTTTTAGGATTCATTTAATTTGGTACTGAAAGTTGTAGCGATCAGTTCAAATGGATTGTTGTTATTATTATTATTTTTAATTTCAGCCTAATTGATTTTAGACGAATTGCTTGAGCAAGAGTCAAGGCTTGTAACAGATAAATGTCATTATACTAGTTTAGTTGTCAATAGATAGCATTTTCTGAATATTGATATTTTAGTATAGTGCTGACAAGTTCTCAAATTAACGCAGAAATGTGTCCCGAAGTGGGTTAACACACAGCACTCAATGATATCAAATTTTAGTCGAAGCAGTGGCAAGGAGTAAATTTGCACGTCTCCCGAGTCTTTTTTTTAAAATGTTTCTTTACCTCTCCTTTGGTGATTGATTAGAATATTATAAGTTGCATACCGAAGTAGGTTCAATGAAATTGGCAAAGAGAAAAATCTGGGAATAAGAGTAAAATTCAGAGAGTGCTATATTCCTTTGCCTAGAGATCATTGAAAAACCATAAAAAAGATAAAGGAACTACTGACTGTGGGCTAACCTTTCGTCAGGTTTTCTTCCAAGTGGCCATTGGTTGTATGGTTGTATAGGTAGGCTTTGTCGGCATTTTCCGTCATCTGGGCATCCCCCACCCCCACCTTTTTTTGGGCAGTTCTTATTTGTAATTTGCCGCTAATGTGATTTGTCTTTCAAGTTTGTTAATATTCTTGTAATCAGATCTTCTGCTGGTTGTGTTATTCATTAATATTTTGCTTGTAAATCTGGAATGATGAGCATGTTTTGGTTTTTCTGTTTTAATATTTGATACAGAGAACTGCAGATGTTGATATTTGAATTTTAAATTTATTAGATCTTACTTTTTAATGATAATTATATGAATTAAATAAATTAAATTCTAAATTATATATATATGTGTGCCATTAAAACCACTTAGTTAGCATTGGATTGATACAAAACTCAAGAACTGGCGAAGTCGATCAAGTTTGACAGGATCATTTCTTTGCCATATCTAATACAAGAACTGGACCGGTTCAATGGCCAGTTCTCTGGGAAATAAGAGCAAACAGGTTATAAGAAGGTGAAAATTGAGCCGGTTAGACCTCGTACACATGGTGTTATTTTAGAGCTTTTCTCGACCGGTCCTCGCGGGAAGCCGAGACATTATTTATGTAGAGTAGACGGGCGAGGGTCGAATTGCAATATAAAGATTTTAATTTTTTTATTTATTATATTATTAAAATATTATTTTTATATTAATATTTATATAATTATAATTAAATTTAAATAAAAAATTATTTTATTATTAAATAGTAATTCAGATTGGATTAGATAAATTTCATTTAAAGTGTCAAGAAAAAGATGTACAGCCCATATCTTTATATATTACTTGAATTTTTTATAAAATATACGTGTTTAATATTTAAGTTTTATATATATTCGGATATGAATATAAAATTATAATTTTTATTTTTATAAAATATTTATATTTGATTTATATTTTGATACAAATTTATCATCTCCAAGTATTTCAAGGGGTTTTACAAAATAAAAAAAAAATATGATGTCTCGCTAAATCCAAATTAGATAGGCCCGGATTGCCATGCATGTGCAAGTGTTTCAGGAGGAAATATACACAAAAGGCACCCACAGCCATTTTTTATGTCAGATCTTGGCTACAGTGGTTGTGGGCGAAATTCAGTGGGCAAGTCGGCCCCCTGGAAAAAAATATGTTAAATAAGCCATTAGTATCGATGGTTGATCTATCAGTTTTCAATTTTTAAATTTTGTTAAAAGGACCCTTCCACATGAACAAGAAGAACTTCTCATGTAGCGGACTCACTGACTGTAAAAAAACCTCAAGCATTTGCAGTTTCTACGTTGTGAGCTATGTTTTTTTTTTTTGTTTTTTTTTCATCTTCATCCTTCATATCTCACTCTTTCACCTTGCACCACAACGAAATGTGCTAAACTCTTTGATTTGCTCAGTTTTAAAAAAGCTTTCATGGCGGATATAAAAGTCGCATGATCAATTTTTCCGAAGATTTGTTTGCCTTAGCGAGGCTGGGTAGCATGGAAGGAAGTTGAAGCTAGCGTAGCTCATTTTCCTATGTGCGTCAACATGGATATGATAGGCCGATCGAGTTATGTCAAAAAGCTATGTCCATTTGTAAGTTACACTTTATATTACTTGAATTTAAGTAATTATGGGTATATATCTTATATAAATAAATTTAATATTTTATTAAAATTTTTTATATATTTAAAAAATTATATATATTTATATTTAAATATATATAAAATATAAATATTGATTACAAATTTTAAATAATATAAATTGTAACTTTTAACTTTTTGGATTCTTTCTTTTTTACCAAATCTTTTGGATATTTTGTCCCAACTATAGTGACATTAAAAAAAAAATTACACTACTTGATGTTGTACCAAAGAAATCATGCGGTGTTGCAAATTCAACAAATTTGATTTTGTCATTAATTGTGGTCTCCATTGGTACAATATCAAGCCTTCAGCCTCACTTGATCTTAAGTCAAGGCCTTACCTACCGACCACCTAAAACCATAACCAAACAACAGACATAAGAAGCTGATAAATTTAATACCCCTTGTAAGAACTGGGTTCCCGTTGCTTTCAATCTAGCCTTCATCTCTTAGTTCCTTACTTGTTTCATTCGAGGGTTGAGTATCTTGTTTGATTTAACATATTCAACTCGTATTAGTGACATGAAATTTGATGAGTTGAGCTGATTTAATATGATTTAAATTATTATTTATTTAATAAAAAATAATATTTTAAATAAGAAAATAAATCATCGAAAAGGATTTAAATAAAGAATAAAAAAAATTCAAGTATCAATCCAACTAGTCGAACTCATGAACACATTTAATTTTGATTTTTATTGTATTTTTCATTAAATATATATTTTTGAATCTCAAAATCAAATTAAATATACATATTTCTTTTGTAAAATATAAATTAAGATTATATTTGTCACCTTTTTATATTTTTATCGTTCAAAACTGTTGGTTAATTTATTATGAATTTTAAATTTTCTTAGAGAAATTATTTTTAGACATTAAATTAAAATAACGCAACATTAACATTATTTAAAAAAAAATCAAAATTTAATGTAACATATAGTAAATTCAATTATACCAAAACAAAGTGTAAATTTAACTTATGAAATGCCAATATTTTATAAATTTAAAAAATTTTATATTCAACACAAAAACAATTTATAAAAAATTATTATAAATATATTTATATATTTTATTATATTATATAATTTATATTATATAAAATTTAAAATATTTATATATCAATGTTATAAAATTTTTTTAATCATATTTTATATTACACTTTCGTATCGTCTTTGATTTTACAAAGTCTGAATGATCCCTACTACCCTAGGCACTACCGCATTAGCTTGAGCCCTCCCCACCGGACCGCGGCGAGCGAAACCAAAGAACAGCGGACCTTGATAACGCACGCGAGCCACTGTGACTGAACCACTGAGCCTGACAACCCCCTGCTTGTCTGGGTCCCACCTTTCGCTTCAACCCCCTCCAAAAATCACTCCAATTATTTCCCTACGTTTTCTATTTATTTTATTTTATTTTATATTATCTACGGCCCATCTCCAAAATAAATAAATAAAAAAACAGATAAGGACAACTTTAATCTTATTATTGTTATTATTATTATTATTATTATTATTATTTTCGAATTATGTACCATTTCTCTTCGTTTCTTCTTTCTATAAATAAAATTTCAACTCTCTTCGGATCACCGGAAAATTTTCAACGTTAAAAGAAAATAAAATCTCTCTAATTTATCCTTCATTTTATTCACTCCTCGATTCGATCCCGGTTTTAGCCTCTCAAATTTCCCTGAATTTAACCCTAATTTCTAGGGTTTCTTTTTCTTTCTTTCTCTCTTTCTATTTGTTTCCTTTGTTTCTATTTTTGTTTCAATTGTTTGTCGTTATGTGAAGTTCGTTGATTTATTTTGATGAATTGGGGTCATTAAGAGAAAGGAAGACGGTAATTCTAGGGGTTTTCTTAATGTGCGAGTGAATTGTGTGTGTGTGTGCGTGTGTTTTTTTTGGGGGGGGTGCTATGGCTGCCATGCAGAGAGTGGTGCAGTCGAGTGTGACTGCCAACAGCAGTTACGGCGGCTTGTCGTCGTGCAAAGGAATGGAGGTCGTGATCTCCGATCAGTTCCCAGCTGGTTTGAGGGTTCTAGTTGTGGACGATGATACTACTTGCTTAAAAATTTTGGAGCAGATGCTTCGCCGATGCCTCTATATCGGTACTTAATTTTGCATTTTTAGAATTTATTTTTTTATATATTTGCATGCATTTTCTTTGCTTTATATTTATGAGTATATACTTTTAATTAAACGGTGAAAAACAAATTTGTAATTGGTTAAAAATTGATCAAATCACTAAAAGACAAGGCAAATTTAAGCATAATTGTTTCCCATAAAGTGAAATCACGTATTCTTTATCTAGCAGAAAAATTGCATTTTGAAGTGTTGAACTCTAAAAGGTGATGCATATATATTTGCTTTAGTACCTAAATATGCATAAATTTTCGCATAATTCTTTTCTTTTTTCTTTAATTTTTTTTAAATGAAGGTTTTTTTTTTTTTTTTTTTGCAGTTACTACTTGCTCCCAAGCCAAAGTTGCCCTGAACCTTTTACGTGAGAGAAAAGGGTGTTTTGATGTGATACTAAGTGACGTTTATATGCCAGATATGGATGGTTATAAACTCCTTGAACATGTTGGGCTTGAAATGGATCTTCCAGTAATTAGTAAGTATTCTATTTGTTTTCTAGTAAAGACTTTTCATAAGTGTTTTGATTCTGCTTATTAACATGATGAATCAATTGCAGTGATGTCGGCTGATGGGAGAACAAGTGCTGTTATGAAGGGAATCAGACATGGGGCTTGTGATTATTTAATTAAGCCGGTACGTGAGGAGGAGTTGAAGAATATATGGCAGCATGTTGTTAGGAAGAAATGGAATGACAATAAAGAGATAGAGAATTCAGGAAGTGTAGATGATACTGATCGGCATAAACGAGGAAATGATGATGCCGAATATGCTTCTTCCGTTAATGATGCTACGGATGTATCATTAAAACCTCTCAAAAAGAGGAGCAATGCAAAAGAAGAGGATGATGGTGAAATCGACAATGATGATCCATCTACATCAAAGAAACCGCGTGTCGTTTGGTCGGTGGAACTGCACCAACAATTTGTTAGTGCTGTAAACCAGCTAGGGATTGATAGTACGATCTCCAATGATTTGATCCTTTTAGTTATTTTTCTTAACATGTTGAATAGGAATGGGGGATAGCGTTTCACATTGTGTGCAATCTCAAAAATAGAAAATGTTAATACTAATTGCTTTTTTGTGGTATTATTGCTGACTAAAACATTGCTGCTGCTATTTCAGAGGCTGTTCCCAAGAGAATTCTTGAGCTGATGAATGTGCCTGGTTTAACTAGAGAAAATGTTGCAAGCCATTTGCAGGTTTGGTTCTTCATCTTGTGTATCTGACCTGCATTTTCTTTTTCATCTGCTATTAATTCTGGACTGATCATAAACATATTGGAGAATTTGGTGATTGGCTTTCGGCTTTGTGCTTAGTGGGCTAGTTAAATGCAGTTGATTGTCGTTTTGCTAGCATATTCCCAGTTCAATTTGGACTTTTAGATTTTGGCTGATAAAGAGGCTTTTATAGTTTTTTTGTTGATATGTCATTTCATTTTTTATTATTTTGAAATGATACCTTATAGATTCTTATATGCTTTATTTTTTTGAGTGAGAAGATATGGTCTGTTTCTGCTTTCTTAAGTGAGTGTGAAGATGTGGTCTGTTTCTTCTTTTTTGGTTTTCCTCCTATTTTACTGGGGATTGGCGGTGAGTGTTGGCAATGGGTATGTTTATTTTTTCTAAGTTTTTATTTATTTTTAATGAATTTGGAGCATCCTTGGAGGTTCATACCTCCATACTCATGTCCGAATATGTGTTGGACTTGGACATAGGTGTCGGACACGAGTACTCTAAGAAAAATGAGAAGTCGAATGTACATAGTTTTACTCTACTTCTGGTTTAGTAGAGCCTATAATTTTTGCCCTTTAGTAAGTGTAATAAGTAAATATGGTAATGAGTTTTGGTTTCTTCTTCTTCTTCTTCTTTTATTTTTCTAGAATTAGTTAGCTAGCAACGTTATGTTAGTTCTGGGCTCAAACAATTGTCTTAGACTGCAGCCATAATCAAATTTTAATTTACATCTAGTCTGAGTAAATTGTTTCCCCCCTTCCATAAAGATTGAAGTTTTATAAATTTTCCTTATTTTCAATATTATATTTGTTGTGCAGATATGTGTAGGGAAATTCTGATGTAAAGTCAATGTGATATGAGTCATAATTAACTATATTTAACATAATCTCAACTTGGTTGGGAGTCATATTAATTTCTGGTGATTGTCTAGATTTGGTTGTGATAATGGATTTAAAAGGTCTAAAGTCATGCTAATCTGAGGCGTTGTGTTGTATATTATTGTTCAACATCTAGTGAAGTTGTGAAAGAATCTTCTTAAGAGGATTAGCGGATTCAAGTTAGATCTGTCTGATTGAAAGTGGGTCTCATAATTGAGTTCAACAAGAAAAAGAAAAAAAAACTACAATAGTGAACAAGGCTTGTATTCTTCATTTTTGTACTTCATTTGCAAGTCATAATTGGTTGTAAGTTGGATTATGATACAAGGCTTTTCCTTGAGTGCAGGACTGCCTGCCAACTGCTTTATGCTGAAGTGATCACTGAGTATAGCCTGTTAAGGCACAATTATTTCTTTGTTGTCGACATCTTGTGAAATTATGAAATTATCTCCTTTTGAGGATTAGTTGATTCATATTTTATCTTATTGGAACTGGATCCCAATATTGAGATTTGAATATAAATAAAAAATTATAATGGTCGATGATGCTCCTAGCATTGCCCTTTTTTTTGTACTTCATTTTGCCAGTCAATTTGGATTAATGATTGTGATGTGAGTCTTTGACAGCAGTGCAGTACCACCTGCCGGTTGCTTTATGCAGAAACTCAACATATAACCTGTTCAGGAGCTTGAATCCTTTAAACATTGACATTCTTTTGGAAGAATATATGCGTCAAAGTATCTAATTGTGGTAGATATATTTAGCTACTTCTATGTGCCTGTTAAAAAACTGTATTTTTATGTAAGTTACTATAATCTCTATGTGCAGAAATTCAGACTATACTTGAAGAGAATTAGTGGAGTGGCTCAACAAGGTGGTATTTCTAATCCGCTTTGTGGGCCAGTAGAACCAAATGTTAAAATTGGTTCACTTGGAAGATTTAACATCCAAGCATTGGCTGCCTCCGGACAAATAGCTCCACAGACTTTAGCAGCCCTTCATGCTGAGCTCTTAGGTCGACCAACTGGAAATATAGTTACAGCTATGGACCAGCCAGCTCTTCTTCAAGCACCCCTTCAAGGGTCCAAGTGCGTTCAAGTTGAGCCTGGTGTGGCATTTGTTCAACCTTTGGTAAAATGCGAATCTGGCATTTCCAAACATTTCCCGCAATCCTTTGCATCTGTTGAAGATGTTGCTTCAGGATTCGGAGCATGGCCCTTCAATAACATTGGTACAGCTGGACCTGCTACTAATGGAGGGTTAAGTCCTCAGAATGGTGACACACTTATTGATTTGCTGCAGCAACAGCAACAACTCCAGAAATCACAGCAGCAATCTACTGTTTCTGAGCTCCGTCGTTCGATCAACGTGCAGCCATCTTGCCATGTTGTACCCTCTCAGTCATCTGCTAGTTTTCGGGCAGGAAATAGTCCCGTTTCTGTAAACCAGAATGGCAGCTTTAGTAGGACTGCTGTTATTGATTACAGTCTTCTTTCATCTCAATCAAGTAGCTCTTCATTGAATATCGGGCAAGTCTCTGATGTGAATCTCCAAACTACTGGCATTCTTAGTGGTTACATCCCCCCTGCTCCTGTTTCTCCATCTGTTTCATCTTGCTCAGTAAATGCTGACAATTGTACTAGTCAGCAAGTTCAAGCCTCAAGCATGACATTGAAAGCATCCAGGCATTTGCCAGGATTTGTCCATAGCACGGGTAATGTACAGGGTCCCTATGGTTCTACTAAGTCTGGGGATATGCTTGATCAAGCATCTTTTAATAATCTATATATTAATAAAGGGACTTGCTTTCCAACCCGGTTTGCTGTTGATGAATTTCAACCACCAATGAGCAGCTCTAGCCATGGAACGGTTTTCCATGAGAACGTTGGTACCAGAGTGAAGCAGGAGCCAAATGTGGAGCTTGCAGATAATGCAAAAGTGGGAATACTGATGCTACAACCATTTCCTCCAAATGATCTCATGAGTGTTTTCACAGAATAGGTAAATTTAATTTGGTTTTTAATAAATTTTATTTGCTAAAGGCAACACAACATTTGACTAGTTTTGCTTATGGAACTTAATTTGATTTCTTTTAGCATCAGATTAGTGGCCTTGATGATGTATATTCATTTAAGCACTCTGGAAAATACGCATTCATCTAGTTTACTAGGAATTTTATCAGACAAATATTACATACTTAGCAGTAGTTCTGCTGTTGTTTGAGGAAAGACCAATGGCATGCATATAGACAATATTTACAATGTTTAATAATCGAAAATCTTCCAAATGCAATACCTATGTTCTTGTACAACAGGCTTGCATTGTGTGGTGCGAATGAATGCTTGTATTAGCTCTCCATTTCGTTAGACGTAATTTTGCAGAATCGGCTGTTCAGAAAGGTTCAAGTTGAAGTCCCCTTTGAAGCTACTTGGTACATGGAATTCTGGAGGAGCAGGAACCTAATTATATGCTCTCTTTTGTTTGCTGTCTAGCCTTTTAGAATGATTATGTCCTTATTAGTGTGTAGGAAAAAATAAGTATGTGTCAGACTTTCTAATATCTTTGAATTTATGTCCAATATGATGGCATCTTGCCAACATAATTGTGCAGTTATTTGGGTAGTGATGTTAGAATTCTAAGTTAATTTAAAATACTCAAAATTAGTCCATTGTGCATTTTTGGCCATGGTGCTTTTTTTTTTTTTTTGGTTTCTTGCTGTCCTGCTAATGTTATTCATGGTTTCTCTCGTCTATCTTGTCCACTTGCCACCGCATTCAGCGTGTCTAGAATTTTTGTATTTGATTTTAGTATCTGCAATTCTTTTTCCTATCTCGACTATGGCCAATGATTAAAAACAAATTGGCTGATTGGATCAGCTGAACTGGAAACTAGTGGATATGAATTGAGCTGATACAAAATTGGTAAAAAATCATATTGAATCAGTAAAAAGCAAGTTTTTATATATATATATATATATATATATATTCAAAAATTATTTGCAATTATTGAAACTTCGAGTCTTTGATTTTTTTAGTTTTATGTTTATGCTAAAAACCATGCTGTAAAATCAAATGTATATATTTATTAGTTATATTTAATATTTATTTAACTTTAAATTTAATGTTTATATATATAAAAAAAACTTTTATCAAATTGGTGGTTGGTTCAATCAATTGGTTCAACTGATTGAATGAAAATATTGAACTGGAACATTTGGTTTATAATGGATGTATAATTATTTGGATTTTTTGTATTTAATATTTGTGTCAAACGTATATTTAAATATAAATATAATAATATAATTCTTTGTATAAATAAAAAATTTAAAAAAAATAAAATCATATATATATATAATATATTTATTTTGACACATTTAAATTTGTGTAAAATAATTAAGGGCGGTCTATAATTTAGTAAGTCTGCTAAACAGAATGCAAGTACATGACTCTGATAATGAAGCCAACACTCATACCGGCAATATCAAGATATTTGGCAGTTTATACGAAAGCAGGTGTAATGTCAAATCTAATGAAACAAAAACTAAAAATCTAAAATTCAAACCATGATTATTCGGATTGTTATTTTTGTAAGATATTTGTATTTAATGTGTATATTAACACATTCAAATATTAATTTTTTTAATATATTAAAGATAATTTTATAATTAAATATATTCGCATCGAAAGCACCATATGCTTTGTTAAGGTTGGTAGCTATGTTAGCTGCACAATGGGCACCTCTATCTAGATCTGTTCAATAATTAAATAATTTAATTAACTTTATACTAGTCGTGTTTAGATTTATTATTTTTTTGATCCGGATAAATTAAGGTAATTGTTTATTAATTAAAATAATTTTTTATTTAAATTTACTTATTAAAATATATAATATAAATATTAATTAAAAATAATTTTAATATTATATTATATTTTTAATAGTAATTTAAGTTTTCAGGTAGAGTCAAGTTTAAATTTATGCTTAGATTTTAAATTTTTTTAACTACAACATGATGCGACCATAAATTTGTTTACCTCTGTCCCTTTGCTGTGAATTATTTATACACTTTATCAACTATAAACTAATATTTACCGTAGGTTTAGATAATTAATTAATACTTGTTCAATAAATTATAAATAAAACATTATAATATCTTATATAATATACATGAGAATATGAGAATCATATATAATGATTTTTTTCAGAGTAGGTCACATGTCTTAATCATATTTAATAACTAAATTAAATCTGTATAACTGAAATATATATATATATATATATATATTACCTTTTGATTATTACCTAGTTAATGATACAAAGTTTTCAAAAGTATGGACTTTTTTTTTTAAATATTTTTATCGTGTACCAAGAAAGTCATAATAATACACTGTTTTTTTTTTAAGAATATATAAATAAATATATATATCCATAAAAAAATAAAACTAGAAAATGTGTTTTAAACAGAGGAAGATGGAGAGGTTAGTCCAGCTGTCCATCTCTAATTAAAAAAATTGCTTATTTATGTTAAGTTTTTGCTGACGAGTAAAAATATTTATAATTTATTTGAATTTGGATAATTTTGTTATAATTATTTAAATTTATATTTGAAAGTTACGAATATGATACTTAACAGTTTGAATTAAATTAAATCAATTTTAATTATTATCTAAATTGAGCAAATTTAAAAATTAGTACTTTTAGAATATTATTAAAAATTAATTAATATATTATATTATTTATAATAATAAATGATTTTTTATTTTTTATTATATTTATTTATAATATTTCACGATTTTCAACCGTATATATGCGGCTATCAAAAATTGCCTTTGGGTACTCGATTTCCATCCGAAGAATATTCGTTGTCTGAAGTATTCCCTTCCCTTTGCTTAAAAGCAAACCAAAATTTCGTTGCTTTGCTATGAAAATTGTTGCTTTTCGTCGCTTTTATTGTTCAGAATAATGACCTGCAAAGCAATATTATTTGACTATTCTTCAGGAGCCCAAAAACGAAGAGAAAAAGTCAGCTTAGAAAAGATAGTTATCAAAATTGGGATGTACACTTGTCCGAAAATTTTATAGACTTGATTCGTATTAAATTAAATTAAAATAATAAATTTAAAAAAATTAAATTATATTAATTTAAATTAATATTTATTAATAAAATATTTTTAATTAAATTTAATTATATATAAATATTAATATTTATAATAATTCTTTAAGTTGTTGTTTGATTTGGCTTATCAAGACCTATATTAAGATTTAATTTATTATTATTTTTGCTTATTATTTCTTCATACACTATTACTAACATTCATATGGGAAGTTTTTTATTAATTTTAAAATTTGTATTTATAAATATAATTGATTATGTGTTGAAAAAGTAATGTATTAGAAACGAGAGTCAAACTTTGAAACTTAATTGAGTTTGAATAATTTTTTTCATTATATAATAATATTAAAATATAAAAATTATGAGAAATTATTACTTTATACGCGGATAATGGATGATAGGATTTTGTGATATAAAATAAAATTTTTAAATGAATCATTAAGCGATCAACATAATAAGAAGCCCCTAAATATGCCTTTATTTTTTATTTATATCAAATAAATATTTATGTTAAATGAACAATTAATTTATATTAAGAGTTTATTTAAGTATAAATTAAATGATTTATTTTTGTTCAAATTAAAAATTAAAAATTTATTTAAATATAAAAAATATAAAAAAAAATGTTCTTTTTCTGTGTGTTTTAACCTTTTCCTATTATATTTAAGAATATCATATAATTAAACAAAATTATTGAAACTCCCAAATTTTAGAATTATTAGAAAAAAATATATATATTTATGCATCAAGAGATTAATTTTTAAACTCTACAAACTAGTCTATATATCTCTTAAAAAACTAATATTTCGCAAGCTTTGATTTTTGAATTCATATATAAAGATAGTTGTAAATCTCAATTCTTAAGAAATCATATATATTTTAATTAGATTTATTCAAAAATTAAATAATTTATTTAATCTAACACGTTGATCTGATTTGAATAAAATTTAGATTATTTGCTCAACCCAATTTTAATCGATATTTATTAATTAAAATAATATTTTTATTTTAATTTTATTATAAAATATAAAAATATTAATATATAAATGAGCGTTTATAGTCTCAACTAACTTATCAAATTAATTAAAAAAAGAGGCCAAACTTTATTTTGCATAATAATAATTCATTCAATGCGAAAAGACTGAAGTAGTTGAATACCAAATACCGTTGGCATGACTAAATTTAATGTTACAGTGACATTAATTTATTTTAAAAATTATAAAACACACAAATAAAGTAATAAGAAAAGATATATGTTTGTAATTTTTTATTATTTAAAAATATTTTATTATTAATTTAGTTTTTTATGTATCAATTTCAATTTACATGTATGGTCCAAGTTTATCAAATAAAGTTTTTTAAATCTAAATTCATTATGATTTAAGATATTATTATTTTTCATTTAATTTAATTATAGAATAAGTTAAAATACTAATATTTTAATGTATCAAAACTGTTGTATTTGACGGATTAAGTTTTGAATAAATTTTTTTTTTAAAATAAACCGACTTAATTCATCAACATACAAATAAAAATTATTTTATTTTTTTAAAATACTAATATTTTAACGTACCAAATTTTTTATATTTGATTAACCAAGCTTTGATAAATTTTTTTAAAAAATTGATGAAATTAATCTAACTTAATTCATGAATACACAAACAAAAATTATTTTATTTTTTTTATAAATATTTTAAGCTATAGAAATTGAACCTTAGTCGGTAAATTAAAAAAAGATAAGTTACCAAAAAAAAAAAACGTTTTTTTCTAATACAAATTTAGACATACTTACTTTTTTATACAAAAAATAAAAATTATATATTGTTTATAAAAATAGATTTTTACGTAATTTAAAAATAATTATAAAATAAATTTTGATAATTAAAATTCAAATAAAGTTATTTTATTTTGGAGTTGAATTTGGATTTCTTTTTTAAAATGAATATATTTATAACTAAATTAATTGCTTTACACTAGATTACAAAAATGCTAGTTTCGAGTTCCAGATTTTTTTTTCTTAGCTTATTTTTTAAAACTTAAAAGAAATAACTATACTAAAATGGTATTTAGATTTAAAGATGGTCGCTTGGTCATGTGGCCAACAGGGGAATAGGTTCTCAAGTCATTTGAATTATCTGTGTTTTTTTGTTCTTTTAGAATTTATTTATTTAGTTTAAAGCAATAAAAAATTCTTATATTTTATTATTTTATTTAA
>JBBYHM010000016.1:2004847-2021752 GCA_038381775.1 Adansonia rubrostipa | reverse complement strand
TGTTTTTTTGTTCTTTTAGAATTTATTTATTTAGTTTAAAGCAATAAAAAATTCTTATATTTTATTATTTTATTTAAATAAAATTTATATTTTTTTATATTCATATAAAAATACAAGAATTTAGTCAAAGGGAGTAGATTTGTTGAGTTTTTTTTTTCCCTTTAAAAACTTCATCCATTTATTTATTTATTTATTAAAATTTAGAAAAATGTTGCTTTCAAGCTTGAAAATGGAACTTAACTCCAAGAGCAGCAGCCAACCATTTTCTTATATCACTTTCAGCTTTCCACGTTTTTCTCTGCAAACTAAACACCCTCTTCTTAGTTGTCATCTCTCTCTCTCTCTCTCTCTCTCTCTGTCTGTGGTTTTCCTTTTGTCATCTTCTTCTGGCCTGTTTTTCTTCCATTGATTAATCAAGTTTTTTTTTTTCTCTTTTTCATAACTTACCTCTCTAACAACCCAAAGCAGGTTCTTCTTGATCTAAAATGGAGAAAAGCCAAGAATTTGAACTGACCCAGATGAGGAAATCAGTGGAGAAGCTTGGGTTTTCAACAGAGGTAGATAATCAATACCCTTTGTGGCTGAAATTCTATATTTTTATATTTCAATTCAGTGTTTTTGACCCCTTTTTTTTGGTTGTTTTTGTTGTTATTGTAGAAATATGGGGATCCCACGCTCAGGAGGTTCTTGATTGCGAGATCAATGGACGCTGAAAAAGCCTCTAAGATGTTTGTCCAGTGGCTGAAATGGAGGTCTTCTTTCGTTCCAGATGGGTTCATTGCAGAATCTGAAGTGCCTGATCAATTGGAAGCCAGAAAGATTTTTTTGCAAGGTTCATCAAAGACTGGATATCCAGTGCTGATTGTCCAAGCTTGCAAGCATTATCCTCCCAAGGACGTTCTCCAGTTCAAGAGTAATTAGTTACCCCAGCCTCCTTGCTTTCACTCTTCTTTATCAATGATTGATCAATTTGTTTACAATTTACTGTAATTTTTTGGTTTTTTGATTGGGAAAAAAGTTGCTTATAATTCATGCATATTGATGGAGTTATGATAAGGCTTGCCTGAAATTTATTCAGTTCAGACTGTTGAAATGATTACTTCTGATCAGGATTGTCCTGCTATTTAATTGAAAGGGGTCATGACAGAAAGGTTTCAATCATAAAGGTGGGACATAATGGGGGAAGCCACGTAAAGCTGCGGTCTAAAAATTTCTAGATCTTGTTTAGGTGGCTCATAAATGTCCTTTAAGAGAGTTAGTTTAAAGTATTTTATATTTGCACATAAACTTTTTGAATTATTATTAAATTAGGAGATACTACAATGGAGTTTTTTCACGATTCTATTTACATCTTATGTTCTTGTCTTTTGTTGCAAGCAAGTTCCTTTTGTCCTTTTTTTGCTGCAAATTCTATTCTTTACACATATTTGAGACCTCTTTGTTAGCGTATGTTTTGACAGTCTATTCAAGCATAATTCAACTAGTTCATTCTTCGTAATTACTTGAGAGTTGAAGAAAAAACCCTGAAAATTTATGTCCATATTGTGCAACCTTTGAAATTCTTAATGGCAGAGAAACATCTTCTGACAGCATAAATAGATTAGCTTTCAATTCTTGAGGAACATGATAAGATTTAACAAAGTTATACATCTGGCTCTGCCATTAGTTGGAGAGTAACTGTGTACGGCAGTTTATGGATGGTATCATGCAGCTACTTTTGTGCATGTGTGTGACTTAGTAACTTAATATGCTTATTTCCTAGCATTTGCCCTTCTGTTATAAAAGTTTCACGGGGGGCCTTCTTTGGTTACTAGAAGCAGAAGTCTCCATGGACTTAATGTGATGTATGAAGCCTATGTTACATTGGTAATATGCATTATCCGTTGACTATTATTACCAAAATGGTAGAATTATTTGAAATTGATTTCTCTCGTTACATGCTCATAAGAGTAGCCTGCTTTTGGAACTTGATTAACTTAGTCTATCTCTTGATGCAGAGTTCGTGGTTTATTTGCTAGACAAAACTATAGCAAGGTAGTACACTGTTTTCAAATGAAGCATGTTTCTGCAGTAAAAGAAAAAAAAAAAAACGGAATTTGTTTTGAAATAAAAGCTCCAAGACTCATACATTCATATATTTGATATTGCTTATTTGCTTTATTATTATATTTTTGACTTGTTGAGTTGTCCGTATTTCAGCTCTGTGAAAGGAAGAGAAATAGGAAATGAAAAATTGATTGGCATTCTTGATTTTCAACGTATTACATACAAAAATGTTGATGCACGTGGATTAATAACTGGATTTCAGTTCTTACAGGTAATGTGTTTTTTTCTAAATTATGTTCAAAAGAATGTTACTTTAAGAGAAACAGAACAAGGATAGTGCATGGCAAAAAAATAAAAAAGGATAGCTTGTCAAGTTTTGCCGGAAGTGCTATTGGTGTTTTTGTGAATTTTAATGGCAATATGTATAATGTTTTGAAGAGTTATGTTGTTCAGTTCGTGTCATATCTCAATGAATATAAAGGGAAAAAGCGAGAGAATATTACATATCCTAAAGAAATGCATAAACAACCCCTGAATGCAGACTGCAGAGTTGAGTCCATAGAAACTGATTCCACCTCCCTTAGATTTAATATTTTCGGGTGAAAGGTAATTTATAGCTCTCAGGCTGTGAGGCGTGCAATGTGGGCTTGCCAATATCATGCAAAAAACGTTGGAAGTTATACCTTTATTCTTGAAAATGACATTCATTTACCTATCTAGCTGGTCAAAAACTATTGATGAAGTTTTATCAGTAATATCTCAAATTCTTAGCTTCAATATGAACTCTTGTCATTTTATTTCTTTCTTTTTTACCGAAGTTTTACTAATTACGAAATTCGGCCTCAAATTTCAAGGGGAAGGAACTAATGCTTACTTCATCCAAAATATCGTTCAACTTGTTAGTTGTGACATTATTACAAATTCAAGTGCATATTTATGTCATATTGTTCTCTTCGGATTAAAGGCTTCTGAAACCTGAGTTATGTTTCAGTTTAGTGGAGAACCGGATTGGTCAAAATTTCCAGCCTAATGATTTCAACATCACCTTGCAGCCTCATTCAACTCTTCAATCCTCTACGAGTTAGCTTCATTTTTTTTTTCCTTTACTTCATAGGCCTTCAGCTTCTTGCTAAATGTATGGAAGCTTTTCCATGTCTCCTAATTTCCCTTTACTTTTGGTGCTCTTCCCAATATATGATGGATATGACTTTTTCATTTACTCCACTTTCTTGGTCTACTATCACCTCCATGCTTCTGGGTGTTGCGTAAATCGCAACCTGTTTCCCCAGATTAAACTTGAATGCTGACGAATTCAGCTTTGGCCAGATTATTGTATAATGACAGAATAAAGCTTTGCCAGGCATACTAATGCATGATATCTATCTTGTAGTTTGATTTAGTGCATAATCCGATAACGAAGTGCCTTGTTTTAGAATCTGTTTGTAGTATTCTTTAAAATTAAGAATTGGGCCATTTTGTCTTCTAATGCTTTTCTTGCCTGTCCTTTTGTCTCTCCACCCGGAATTAGATAATATGGAAAGAATTCTAATCAACACTCATAAATCCTGGCTGATAATAGAAATTGAGTTTATCTCTAAGCTATGTTTCGGAAACTTAATGCGTTTATCTTCACTGTTTCTTTGTCCTAATCTTCACTTAATGCAGGCTTATTTCCCAGAGCGCTTGGCAAAGTGCTATATTTTAAATATGCCGCGGTTTTTTGTTAGCGTTTGGAGGATGGTTTCTCGCTTTATTGAGAAGGCAACACTTGAAAAGGTATTTGACATATATATATATATTCAAGAATCTTAGTGGCAGTGTTAACTCTTTAGATTGGTAGTGAACTCATTGCCCCATGTGCATTATTTTTACTTAATGATGGTGGATATATGTTTTCAGCATGGAGTTTACTGCATCTTTACACCTGAAAATTATGTTACTCTGACTTGGATGTGAGTGTCGGATACGGATATGTGTCTGACATGAGTATGTTCAAATTTTACAAGTTTTTTCATGTATTGGGAGGGTTCTTAGAGGGTCATATTCCCATATCCTTATCTAAAAATGCATTGGACATGAGTACATAGCTTTAAAAATAGGGAACTGTGGCTAACTTGGCTTGTCTATCAATCCCTACATGGAATTTAGTTAACTTTATGAGTTTTCCTAACGAATTTCCTTAGAATATTCTTTAAAGTCAGTTAATAGACTATTTATATTAATAACATTGTATTGGGAGGGTTCTTAGAGGGTCATATTCCCATATCCTTATCTAAAAATGCATCGGACACGAGTACATAGCTTTAAAAATAGGGAACTGTGGCTAACTTGGCTTGTCTATCAATCCCTACATGGAATTTAGTTAACTTTATGAGTTTTCCTAACGAATTTCCTTAGAATATTCTTTAAAGTCAGTTAATAGACTATTTATATTAATAACATTGTATTAAATGCATTAGTGTATAGTAGTTTTAAAAAGTGCTCCTTACGGTATTCGTTTGCTAAATCCTTAGATTATACTATGTGATATCTGACTTCGCTTGTTTTGCAACAATTGAATGCAGATTGTATTCGTGACGAATGAAGATGAGAAAAAAGCCTTTATAGAGGAGGTAGGTAAAGAAGCTGTGCCAGTTGAGTATGGCGGCAAAGCGAAACTGACAGCCATCCAAGATGTCGAAGTTCCGCCATTGGAAGTTTGATCCTTCACCACCCCCAAAAGGTTGCAGGCATCAAGTGTTTGCTTGAAAAGCAAACTCATTGGTGTTAATTCAACGTGATTGATATAAGTTTAACACTGTTGCAGCCATTGAAGGTTTTAAACTTAAAGACCTCAAAATATCAAATGCAGCTGCCATTTTAATCCAACCTAATTCTGAATATATTATATGTATGATGATGATAGTTTACAACATGATGTTGGCTTTAATGGAGTATCTTATAATCATCTTGAATTAGCTACAGGTTGAAAGATAACCTTCTCAGGACTTTCTTTGATGGAAATATCATCTCATCAAACAAATTAATTGATCCCTTTATATTATATTATATTATATATATATATATATATATATATATATATAATCAAGATTAACAGGATTTGATCTTTAGTCAATGAAATTAAGAGTTTAGCATTTTACGACAAGGTCAGATGGCATTTTTTAAATAATGACATTATTTTTATCAAGTGTCACGACTTATTGGATGTTAAATGTAATATCAAAATTTATTTAGTAGTCATATTATAAAGTATCTATGATAGAATTAAAATAAAAGTATTTATTTAAGTCAAAATTTAGTATAATACGAGTATTATTTGTGTAATTAATCTTAAATTAAAAAAAAAGTGAAATGTTTGATCTATTAGAATTGAAATTGGTGATTTATTCAATCTAATACCATATACTAATGATTATGACACAGTAACTAGGTGGATGGTTAATTATATGGGTGGTTATAAAAAAAACAAAAGTGAATAAAAATATTAATTTTTTAAAAATGTTTTATTAATAAGTAATTTTACATTTTTTATAGAAAAATTCATAAATTGTCCTTGAACTTATATCATTAATATAGTTTTAAAATTTTTAAATAATTTTATTAATGATTTGTATTTAATTAATTTGTAATACTATTTCAATCAATTATTGTAATTTAGGGAAAATATTTACACGTCAAAAATTGATCAATGCTCATTATATCGAGCAATTGATGTTAAATTGATTTTAAAATTTCTTTTATTTTAATATTTTATAAATAATTAAATTCAAACTTTTAATTTTGTGTTGAGGTTGGGACTTTTTTTCTTTTATTAATACGTTAAGAACTCCCGCAGTTTTACTTGCAAAAAATAAAAGAAATATAAAAATTTCGCACTGACTTTTATTTACGTTTTCTCAAAAAGAAAAAAGAAAAAAAAACCCCTGGTCTCTATCGTAACGAGGAAGAGAAAAGAAACCAGCGGTATCGCCGGCCGACAAAATCACCGCCGTCATAAAATTTGCAAATTCCATTTTCCGCTACCGCCGCCTGCGCCACCCAGTAAGGACAAAAAAAAAACCCCCTGGTCTCTATCGTAACGAGGAAGAGAAAAGAAACCAGCGGTATCGCCGGCGACAAAATCACCGCCGTCATAAAATTTGCAAATTCCATTTTCCGCTACCGCCGCCTGCGCCACCCAGTAAGAATACCATTTAACCCATCCCTCAATTTTAATTCTTAGGCTTTAGATCTTTACCTTCTATATCCTTTTTCTGATTACCCTAACTTTTTTTTTTTGCGATTTTAATCAATTTATTTTTCTCTCAAATTTCAATTCATTTTAAATTATTTTTTTTAGATTAAGGTGCGATTTATCTTTTCTTTTAGTTGTAATAATAATCAATATTATAATAATTTCTGTTAATGCCTCCACAGTATCAGTTAAGCATTTTTCTTCTTTTTTTTTTTTTTTTAACTTTTATTGTTAATTATAAATTTAGTAAGCATTTGATTTTTTTTAGAACTTTCTAGAAGGCTTTTGATGAATTTGGAGAAATAATGGCAAGCAATTCAAAAAGAGGAGCCCCTACGAATGGTTCTGTTTATGTTTGTAATTTACCTGAGGGAACCGATGAAACGATGTTAGCTGAATATTTTGGAACCATTGGCTTGCTAAAGGTATGGACTTTTAATTGAAAAACAAGATATATTCAGCTGTGCGTGTTATCAATTGCTTATTCTTGTCCCTTTTGATGATTTCATAGAAAGATAAGCGAACTGGTCGACCTAAGATATGGTTATACCGAGATAAGGAGACGAATGAGCCGAAAGGAGATGCTACGGTTACGTATGAGGATCCACATGCTGCATTGGCTGCTGTTGAATGGTTTAACAACAAGGATTTCCATGGCAGCACGATTGGTGTTTTTATAGCAGAGAGTAAGAGTAGTAATGCTGTTGTAGATCCTCCAACTGTGGTTGGCCATGGTGGTGGATTGGATGACGCTGCGGCTAAGGACATGAACGGGGGTGGTGGAACGGGTAGAGGTCGGGGTGATGCTTCAGGAAAAACTTGGCAACAGGAGGGAGACTGGCTCTGTCCAAATACAAGGTCTGTGATATGATATTGGTGAGCAGCTACTTCTTGCTCTTCTATATCATTTTCTTTCCAACGTCTTTAACTCTGATTGCTATTTACATACTTAATCATTCAATTTTGTCTGGTTTCAGTTGCTCCAATGTCAATTTTGCCTTCCGTGGTGTGTGCAACCGCTGCGGAACTGCTCGACCTGCAGGTTCATCTGGTGGGGGTGGAGGGGCTGGTGGTCGTGGGAGGGGTCGTGGTGCCCCTGACTCTGGAAGTCATGGCCGAGCAGCGGGTGCCACTGGTGGGCTTTTTGGCCCAAATGATTGGCCTTGTCCTATGTATGACTTCTAATGCTTTAAGTGAATATTTTCTTTCTTCCAGTCCTCATGTGATATTAGGCATAGATTTCCAGTTCTCCATCCTTGCTAATCTTTTCTCAATTCTTTTTAATTATTTATCTTGTTATACAATTTATCCCAACCCTAGAATCCCAATTTTTTAAAGCCTTGCAGAGCATAAAGCCAAGTAGACAGATTTGTAACATATAGACTTCTGCTTTAGCTCAGGTCCGACCTTACTGTTTGAGCACATGCATCTCCCACTTTGTCTATGTATGCACATGCCCCTTTCATGTATCTTTGTTAGGATGAATTAGTGGTTACTTTTTCGGAGAATTTGAATAGGAATCTTTGATTGCACATGGCGAGTCAAGGTTTTGTTTTCTCTCTCTCTTTCTCTTTGATACAATGGCGAGCAGTGTGGCTCGAACCTAAGATCTCTAGCCTAACACCATCTCTCTCTTATCATGTGAGCTGTGCCAAAGTGACGAGTCTCTCTGGACTATGCAAATTGATTCTGTTACATTGACTGTTCAAATTATGCCTTAACAGCTAATAGTGGTCTGTCAGTGGCTTATACTTTGAAACACTTCTACTGTGAAGTGTTTAGACATGAGCCCGTTTTTCATATTTGAATGCAAGGCCATCTTAAATGCAGCATTATTCATGTGAGTTCTGTTAACTTCTGTTTTACAGGTGTGGCAATATCAACTGGGCTAAGCGTACAAAATGCAATATTTGCAACACAAATAAACCTGGTCACAATGAGGGCGGGTTGAGGTAAATGTTAACTGTTTGACATGTGCTAATCTTAAATGCAAATTAAAAACTTTGGGACATTTTCATTGAAAATTTGATCTTCCATTTTTTGTGGTTGATTTCCTTTTCTACCTGTTTTTGTGTAGCTCAACTTTTCATTCTTATTATGAGAATATATTTGACCTTTTGTTGTATGCATGAATCATTTCTTCCTATAATCTTGTGAGTGTTTCTGTCTTCTCTGATTTACCTTTGTGGTTTTGGGTGGCCATTTCTCATAATTCTCCCTTTAATAGAAGGAGGCAGAAAATAAAAGGAAATTCCGTACACCTAATCATTGAATTTTCCTGTGCTTCATCTTTTCCATAGTTAACAAATTTTATTCATGATTATAGGACAAACAATAGTCTGAAACACAAACTACACACACACACACACACACACACATATCTTTTATGATAGGAGCATACACATTCACTTCCTTGGGGAGCTAACTGAAAAGAAAAGAGTTTTCCTCTTATGACCTGAATTGCATCTATTCTTCAACATAGTGCATTCTAATCCTTGCAAACAGTATTTCCCTGATTCTGTACTGACATTCTGGTGTAAGCGCTGATATTGCATATTGCTATTTGCTGCGACAATAATCTTCGACAGTAAATTAATTTCATTATCAAAGCATTAGATTTATTACCTTATCCTTTCCCTCATTGATTTGAATAATTTAATTTCGTTTTTTATGTGGAATGAGATACCAGTAACTTGTTTATGTCATTAGGTCATTTTACTGCCGTTCTCAAGCTTTTGCACATTTTGTCCTTTGATTTGTATTGCCATGTGCAAAGCTTCTTACGTTTGCTTTAAACCTGTGCTTAACAGAGGAGGACGTGGTGGTGGTTACAAGGAGCTTGATGAAGAGGAGATAGAGGAAACGAGGCGACGTCGACGTGAGGCAGACGTAAAATATATCTCCATTATCATAGTTTCAGCTTAATTAATTATGTATCTTAAATTTGATGGTAATTATGATTTCATTTCAGGATGATGGTGAGATGTATGATGAGTTTGGCAATCTCAAGAAAAAGTTCCGAGCAAAAACACAACAAGCTGAAGCTGGACGACCACTACCAGGTTCAGGACGTGCTGGCTGGGAGGTTGAAGAACTAGGTATTGGGATCATTATGTTGAAAATTTATTTCCTTTTTTGTGTTGCAGTATATTGGTGTTTGGGGTATCTTAACGTTTTAATAAAAGCGGTTGCCTGGCAGGTGTGGTTGACAGGGATGGAAGAGAAAGAAGCAGAGATCGGGGAAGGGAATGGGAACGAGATGATAGAGAAAGTAGCAAGAATAGAGATCTTGAAGATAGGGAAAGACGCCGTAGTCGAAGCAGAGAGAGGGATAGGAGAAAGGATCGCAGCCGTGATTATGATTATGACCGAGATAGAGATTATGGACGGGATAAGGAACGAGAACGAGACAGAAGCAGGTATTTTTACTGAGGAAAAAAAAGAAAGAAAGAAGATTCAATGTCATGTTAATGTGCTTTTGCTAATGTTCTCTTTGTTCAGGAAAGATGGCAATAAATTGGATACTTTTCTGAGTTGATTTGTCACTGTTTTAGCGTGATTGATGGCTGAGACTACTTTCAACTGTTTGATAAATTTCTAGGTTTAAATGTTATGGGTATTATAAGCACAGTTTTGCTGCTATAGGAATCATTGATGCTGGTGTAGGTTTTGATTGCCATCTCCTTACGATTGAACTCAGGCTATCTTTCAGCATTCTTGGTCGTCTTGTAGCTTTTGAACACAACTATGGCTACCTTGGACAAGAAAAATATGGAATATTTGAAATTTTACCTGTTCATGGCAGGGCCTGTTATATATATATATATATAGGTATGAAGGTCGCAGCTTGGAGATAGAGGTAGAAGTTGTAGATTTTTATATACGAATTTTAGATTTGTTGGATATTACCTTTTAAAAGTAGATATATGAACCAATTAAGTTAAATTTTGGATACATAATTTTTATTTTTGTAGAAGGGTGACCTACTTTTTATTAATAGCAATAGGAAATTTATTAATTAGGAGAGTTTGTTAGTTAATGAAGCTCCGTGAAACACTGTTCAATATACATGTGAACTAAGAACTAGGATACCATGTAGATTTCATCATAGGTTGGATCTGAGTTTTTTAGTTTTTTAGTTAAGCTTGGTTTGTTGACCCATTTTATTATTTAAAAAAATTATTTTTATATTAATATTTATATATTTGATTATAGATAGTAATACGAGTTAAGTTGAGTGAAGTCAGAATTTACCTCATGCTTGTCCAATGGTCGGACCGTCTGGATCAGATGGATGGCTAAGTTCTTGGACCGGTTTACTGCCATGTGTCCATGTGAAAAGCAAAAGGTACAATTAGAAAAAATTTAAAATTAAAACTGAGATGTGAAGCTGATTTTTAGTAGGAAAAGCCCACAAAATGTGCCCTATTGAAATCAAATTTGAAAAAAAGTTAATAATTATAGCAACAACCCGAAAGGCCGAAACCTCTTTTCAATAATTGAATCGAATGACTGACGGGTCAGTTAATATCGTTTTTCATTTATTTGTTTATTTATTTTTTTAAAAAAATTGAAATAATATAAAACATATTTGGTAAATGCTATTGTGACATGTATTTATACAAAAACAATGAAATTTGAGGGATTGAGAAAATTTCGTAATTTTTTGGGAATTCACCTCTTAATAAAGGTAAGTGAAGTATCAAGTTTCAAGTTCATAATATTGTTATCTATGGAACACAGACACACCTCCATGAGATTGTTATATTATTGAAAATAAATGTTTAAAAGTGTGGTAAATTAAATAATGATCGAATACATCTCAAATAAATTTTTAAAAATTAAATTAAATTAAATAATATTTCATGTATTAAATAAAATTATTTTTATTTTAGTAATATAATTTACATAGTATTTAATAATATTATTTAATTGTACTATTGACTATTATTATCGAATCATATTATTAGATTTAAGATCATTTAAATAATATTTTAATTAAATACATATTAAATAATATAATGAAAAAATTAATCAAATTAAAATTAAAAAGAAACAATTATTAAATAATAATAAAAAAAAAATTTCACAGAACTCCGTTCCATACTTGGAGAGCTCAGCACCAATCCTAAACCAAGCAGGATCACCTGCGAAGCGCATAAATACTCTTAACATTGTGAAGTTTAAGAACCCTATTCTTGTTTCCCAAGTCTTTTCTTTTGCATTGCTTGGTTTGGCTTTGATCGCTTCTTTTTCAGTGGACGTTTGCTTTGATCGTTATTGGAAAGCCCGACAATGGAGTCGGGTGATGAAGTAATAAGAGGGGTATCGTTCAGGTCTTGTCGGATCGTGGAATGGGTGAAGCTGAAGGGCCTTGGAGCGGGAGGACATGGATTCGTGGATTTAGCGATGATAATAAAGCCAGTTCCTCGACTAGTTGCCGTGAAATATTCGCCATCCTCAGACCCTTCACTTCAAAAGGAATGCAAGGTCCTCCAACGATTTCTTGGCTGTCCGAATATCATTCAGTGCTACGATGAAATTCGGGGTGTTGAATATGGTGGAGTGGTACATCACAGCCTGTTTCTTGAATACGCCGACGAAGGGAGTCTTTGCGATTTGATCGACAAGTATGGCGGAAAAATCCCAGAATCTGATGCGAGGCACTATACCAGGATGATACTTGAAGGGCTTTGCTATATCCATGAAAAGGGTTACGTTCATTGCGATATCAAACCAGAAAACATTCTGGTTTATCGTTCGAATCAGTCGGGTTTTTTTAATACTTTGAAGATCGCTGATTTTGGCTCAGCCAAGGAACCTGGAGAAAGAGATGATGATATTCTGTCGACGGATACCGTATTCCTTAGTCGTCGTCGAGGTACGTTGAATTACATGTCGCCAGAATCTCTGATGAATGGGAAAATCACCGCTGCCATGGACGTATGGTCACTGGGATGCGTTGTTGCCGAGATGATAACCGGGGAACCGCCATTGGAAACCATGATCATTGCATTGACGTCAAGGGAAACACCAGACTCCACAGCCCCTCAAAATATGTCAATGGAGGGGAAAGATTTCTTGAGGAGGTGCTTTGCTAGGGATCCCCATCAACGCTGGACTGCTAAAAGGCTGCTAAATCATCCTTTTGTCTTTCCCCACTCCACACAAGGGAAAATCCTTTTCCCCCATCTTTTGATGCAGAAAGCTGCAAAGCGCCTTGAATCGACAACGTCGAGCCCTCACATGCATGTCTTTTTTTAAGTATTAAGTCCGATTAAAATTAAAGGGAACTAAGTTGGGTCCTTATGTGGGTATTGGGGGCTGCCTGGAGGGGGTTTGAAAGGCTATGAGTTAATTATAGTTTTTTGTTCTCATTTTCTTTTTCATAGTAAAACTATGTGAAGGATAGATCAATTTGGGGGCTTATGTTTTATCTCTAAGTATTAATATTGTTTTTAAACAATTTTATTAGCAATTTGAAAGATTTTGTTTTCTTTTATCTATCTAATGAACTGTTTATCTATTCTTAATTTTTGTCTATGTTTTAGCAATGTCTAAATTATAAACTGAAATCTGAAATAGTATTGCTTTAATTATTTGACATTAATAATAAAATATTAGTGTTTAAAAATATTAATATTTTTAATATTTTTGTAGTTATGTCATATTATTTAAAAAAGATCCAAATTTTCAAAGAAATGACTGAAAACAAAAAAAAAACAGGATTCACCTATCCTCATATTACGTTGAAGCAGTTGGTCGTAGTGTTAAGACATTAATAGAGATTCTTACAAGATACCAGGATTCATGTATTTTTTCTTGGATAAATCAAAAACATTCAAATACATTTACACCAAAAAAGAGAGAAAAAAGAAGACATACTCTATATGTTGGGTTCCAGTAAAAGAAACTTTACATACATACATATATATATATATATAAGCCTTAATTCTTCCTTCACCTATACAAACAACCTCTATATGTAGGGCTCCAGTAATCTGAACCAGCGCTTTCATGGTAAACTTTCGGGGTACAAGAAATTGGAACTAAACATAAACCTCTGCTCCTCAAGTCAACCTTCATGTCTCCTTTCTGATCTTTTCTATCCAAGCTTCCCCATGGATCCTATCACCATTCACCACCAACATAATTAATTATTATATTTCTCTCTGTAGATATAACCTTAATTTCATATTTCTATACTTAACTGTTGATAGCATAAATATATATATGTATATATGTCTGATTTAATGATGTAAGAACTTGCTTATTTATTACCTTATGAGAGTTGGGCTTCATGTAAGGGTTACTCAGTAACTGTAAACGAATGCAAACAAATTAAAGATGATTAGCAAGTAGCAACTGGGCAACATATATAATATTGATGTAAAAGCATAAATCTATTAAATTCAAATTTTAACTTATGATAATTATTTTTAAAACTTTCAAATTCTTGAAATTTTTTTAACAGTACTGATATGTACTTTAATGTATTCAAGGTTATTTATTTATTTATTTATTTTTTAATAAAGAAAAGAAAGATTTTGAGATAACTTTTTTACCTGCACTTGCTCTTGTAGAAAGTTGATGTATCCAATTGCTTCTAGTAATACAGAGGCCGTATCAGTCTGCCAGCAAATTGGGATCAAATAATAATAAAAAAAAAATTAGAAAGAAGATAATCCGACGTCAGGTTCACTAATTCTTAGTGCTACTCTCAACCTTTCCAAATGGCGACACAATTTGTTGAAGTGCTGTGATCCTGTCCCCTAGCTTGACTTTTGGGGCGTGCACCTATATAAAATTAAGCAAGGCATCAGTTTCTCACCAGTAATTACAAGCGATATGACTTGGACTTTGAAATGAGTAAAATATTCTATATATATATATATATATAAAACGTAATTATATATTTTTTAATTTTTTATACATATTTAAATGATTATATATATTTTATAAATATTTAAAATAAATATTAAATACGAATATAAATATTTTAAAAAATTTAATAGTTCGGATAGCGTAAATTCTAAGACTTTGACTATATTTTTCTAATTATTTTCAGTTTCACTATGAAAAGTAGGCTATATTTATATATATATTACGTTGTATAATCTCTGTACCTTTACTGAAGAAGGTGTGGAATTTTCATGCTTAGGCTTTTTCAACACTGTAGTGCTACCAGACGTTTCTTCACCCCTTTTTTTCTTTCCTTCATTTGAAATCCCTTGTGTTCTTCCATTGTTGGTCCTCGTCTGCATTTGTTTATTATAAAATGGTTTACATTAAAGTTTTCACAGGAAAAAGAAAGAAAAAGAAAAAGAAATTGTAATGGAAAATAATAATGGCTGATATGATTTTAGCTTAATTTACCTGCAGAGAATTTGCAGCATGGAGCCCTTGTTTCTTGCAATCTGACAAATTCAAGGCTCTAAGACTGGGCTTCGATGATGCATGCAGATCAATCAAAGGCTTACTTAGTCTGCTATAAGTTAAGTTACTTATGCATGGAGACATTGATCCATAAAAGTTGTCAGCTTCCATTGGTATTGAATTGTTAATAGGACTGGTGTGAATATGATGATATCCGCTGCTATTGTTAGTAGCCTTGAAAGCCCTTCGAAAAAAGGAATTTGGAGCTTCCATATCAAGACTTTGGGTCTCCATTTTCACGTGATGATGATTACCATTACCATAACCTGACAGGAAAACTGGGTTTTTGATCATCGCCATCCCACAATAACCAGGTGTCTGCTGCGAGTAATTTTCCATGGAATTCGTCGGAGAGATATGATCGTGACATGATTTTGGATTAATAAACTGGGGATTGACTTGAGGGTCTGGTGGGGCGATGGACCAGTTGCTGACCATGTTGGACAACTTGGTTAACCTTTCACTTTCGATTGAGCTCTGATGATCATGATCATCGTTACTAATACTCGTGTCGAATCCGTTCATGTTCTTGATTAAATTGTTGAAAACTGAGGAGTTTGAGAATTCCCAGTTGCCATCTATTTTCTTTAAGTAGTCACAAGCAGGTTCGAAGATGGCAGCTGACAATGTGCTCTTGGACGATATTGCTTCAAATAGGTTCTCCCCAACATCTGCACCGTTGCGTAGGTCTCCGTTGCTTCCAACACTTCTGCCAAAAGCAATAATAATATGTCATAAATAAATAAAAACGAAGAAGAAGAACCCAGATTTCAAATAAATAAATTTAAACTTGAAAAAAAAAAAATCTTTTTGATTCTCGAAGAATGAAATATGAATAACTTGATTAAGAAAAATCTCTTTACGTATGATTTAATCTGTAAATAGTTACTCTTATAAAGTAATAATTGAAATTTATTTATCAAAAAGAATACAAGAAAATCAGAATATATATATGAAGAAAAAAAAAATCCTAGAAACCAAACAAAACAAAAATAAAAGTACCATTGTTGTACCATGAAGTCTGGGATTATAGAAAATTACCAAATTTAGACAATCCGTCTATTAATAATTGTTCCCCTAGTTGGAGAGAGAGAGAGAGAGTTACAAGAAAAAATCGTGAAAAAAGAGAATGATCAAGACCCAAAGCATAGGGCTGCGAGTTCTTCGTAAGTAACATGCATAATTGAACGTTCATGGAAGCCTACCAGGCTACCCCTGCAGGCTTCTATTTTTAGTTTGTTTTGATAAAATTTTTTGTAGCAATTTAACTAGAGGATTATCTTCTAATTATATGGGCTGTTTTGTTACCATATATGTGGGTGCAAGCAAGTAGAAAAACTATACTTACGATAAAACTTGGCTCCAAAGTTGGTTATCGGAAGCATGTTCTCCAATCAAGTCATTGGACGGATGATTAGGATCAACCGCAGCTGGTTGATCAACAAGCTGACGGCCACCACCACCACCGCAGCCACCGCCGCCGCCAGCGGACGACTCATCAATAGTTAATACTGAATGATTGGACGCATTTGTCAAGGAAGTAGATATTGAAAGTACATCATCCTGATCACAATTAGAAGAGTTGGAATTAGGGTTTTGATGACGATGCTGCTGCTGCCAAGAACTGGCGTTAGTGGCGGCACAACTGGTAGTAGTCCATGAACAAAGAGAACTTGCAGGGTGGAGATCCCACCAACTGTGCAGTGTAGGTGAAGTGGCACTACATTCCTCAGCCATATCTTTTAGCCTGGCTAGCCAGTAGTGGGAGAACCTGTTGTTTTAATTTTTGCTTTGATATGATGGGATTTTGTAGAATTTGATGACTATATGAATCGTTGGTAGTGAGGGGGGGTGGGAGGGTCCTTTATAAGGTTAAGATCGATCGATCAATAATATTGGGGCGACAATAAACAATGCAACGTGAGTTTTCCACTAAGTTCGTGGACAATTATTATATTACCGATCGATTCGTGCCATCAAGAATTTTGCTTTTCCCCTACCTAATTTAAACAAGCGTTTTTTGGTATGGGATTTGTAGTGTTTCAATCCATTAATCAACAGCTCTCTCGGATCTTCTCTCTCTTTTCCTTCTTGAGTTAAAACACCATGTCTTTCTTTTCTTTCTTTTTCTTTTTCTAATTGGATAGGGTTCAAATGCTTGCATGACACCATTGGGTCTTAAGGAAACA
>JBBYHM010000016.1:1946084-1956381 GCA_038381775.1 Adansonia rubrostipa | reverse complement strand
AACTCTATACTGTCATGCAATAGGATTAAATGATTGTCATTTGTATTATGGGATGGAACCAATTGCAGTGTTTTTTTTTTTTTTTTCCAACTTAAAAGAAACTTCAATTGTTTGGACATGCAGCATAACAACTAATGATACAACAGATACAGGCCTAGACGTGAAACAGGTACAGCAGTGTAAGCATGTCGATAAATTAACACCGAACGTGGACATCACACTATATATGAAGTGTTGGTACTTTCATATTCAAGATAAAACCTCCACAACCAAAAGTTTGTTAAATCATGGGCAAGTAATATAGAAGAGAACTTAATAAAACAAAAAAGAAGCCTCCAGTACAACAGAAATCTAACTCATCAAGAGAAAAGCATTCAATAAGACATAAAAAAATGATTGTTATACCTTGTTGAAAAGATTATGAGCATTGGCAAGTCTCGGAAGCAAGGGGCCCATTATACGAAATACTATTCTTAACATAGCAACTGATGTTACTGGCCTGAGATGTTGAATAATGACCTGTGTTCCCTCCAGCCATTCTTGTGGGAGGTTACTGAAGAAAGCATGAAGCAGTGCAACTATATTACCTGATAAAATAATGGAATAATCACATCAGAGTGCATGTCAGCGGAGAATGATACGTCACTGTTTTGGCACTGGCACTTTTAATATAACTGTCTAGAAGGGAAGCTAGTATTAAAATATAGCCCTCACGATAAACATCTAGATGTTTAAAATACCTGCCCTTGAACTTTATCAGCTTATCTAGATAAGTCCCTAAACTTTTATTACACTCAAATGAACCCTTAAACATTAATTTGCGCCCCAATAAGCCCTTAACCTTAATTTTTACCCAAATAAATCTTTAACATAAATCAACCTTTCATTAAAAATAAGGGCTTATATGGATATAAATCAGAGGGTAACTTACTTGCATAAAATACATGCATACAAGGTTACTTAAGAAAAGAGAAATAGTTAATGGGATTTTTTAGTATTTTAGCTATAAAATTACCAACATTGAAAAGCTGAACTATGAATTCCACTAATGAATTCCACTAGGGAAATTAATTTTGACTTCTTATTTGTTAAGTTTTATATTTGCAAGATAATTAATCATTACAAGCAAGCAGAAAGGATGTAAAACCAGTAGCCATGTAGCATCTATAAGTAGTAGGCTAGTACAGATCTTAAAGTTACTAAAAAGAGAAGACCAGACAGAAATTGTCCCATTCCCTTTAAGGAATGGATGACTAGGTTCAGGATCAAAATCAATCCACTGGAGTAAAATGAATATAATAGCCTAATGCAGAAGACAAGTAAGATGTGCACAGCATGTTGTGTGTGCAAGAGAAAGTGACGGGGTTGGCAAGGAAGGGGGAGAGGGAATAAGATTGTCTCTCAATAACTGTCAGCATGTAAGTAGTAAATCGAAGAGAACATATCTGCTGTAGTATAAGAGAGTGAAAGCGGGAGAATGAAGATCAGAAAGAAAAACAGGGAAAGGAGGGAGAAAGAAAGGAAATTGGCGAACAAAGAGACAGAACCAAGTGGAAAGTATCACTACTTAATACTTAGATCTCACCTCTCAGCAGCTCATTGTTCGATGCAACTAGAAACTAAAATGAATAGCACTTATAGGTTTCACTTAACCCTAACATAAATATGAAATGCTAAAACAACCCTAAACACCTTCAAATTTCTTTAAATACTAAAATAATAACTGAACACTTAAAATAATAAACAGAAGTCTAATACTTTAACCCCTCAATAAGCATGATCCTACCTCGCATCAGTGTCAATATAAAGAGAGCATTGTTTCCCTTGCAGGGTCATTGAGGATCTACACTGACCTTACAAGCATAAATTAACTTAGCCAAGCAAGGAATCAGTACCATTTTTTGCTTTGCCTCAACTGGTCACTCATGAGAAATTGAAGTCAGTTATCCTCTCTAACCTTGGAAACAATTAAATGCTAAATCTTCATCCATGTCAACAATGGTTAACAAACATGAAATTGAGTTGACACTGATATCCTCACCCAAAACAATAAACATGCCAAGGTCAATAAAAATTAAAGCCACAAATGATGCAATACCTATGGCCGTAGAGGTATTATCTTGGGAAGCCCATATTGGATCCAATAAAGCATAGTTAACAGCAGAGTCTAGTTCACTCCGTGATCTCTTTCCATCAGTTAGCCACCGACTTTCTTTTATTATTCGTGATGCCTCCATGTAAAGCTGTAAGTGGAACACGGGAGGGAGTTGAGCCAACAACAGACCACAAGCTTGGACAAATAAGCATGATAGCTGTTGGCAAGTATAACCACTTCGTGAAACAAAACTAGAGGTGTTGACGCCTGATACTGAAGGAGTTGATCTGCCAGCACTCAAGGAATCTGTACTGCCTCCTGAAGGGGACGTTGGTAAAGCTGAACCTTGCACCACACTATTAGAAGCTCCATGCAGACCATTGCTGGATGGAATAAGTGTTGGTTGTATGTTAACAACAGTTTGAACTAAAGATGACACTATCTGAGAAGCAGATATGGGAAGAGAGAGGATTTCTATTACAGCTGTTTCGAGAACCAGCTGAGTATATGTCCCTGGGTCCTGAATTTGATAGAATGCCTTTTGACCCTCAGAAGCATTTGCTGGCCCAGACTGAGGTGTTGTTGGAGTTTTGTTTTGAGGACCACGCACTGAATTATTCGAAGCATCTCCCATTGATCCGCTTCTTGAGTTACTGCTTAATGGGGGTATTACATTATTCACGACAGCCAATAAAAGAGTTGCAAAATATTCTAGCGGGGGGCATATTGCAGGATTTGATGAACTAATGTGCTGCGGGAATGATTCGGAGAAAGGAATCTGAAACATATTCGTATCCAATAAGCTTCGACAAGAGAATAGTTCAAGAAAAGCAAGTAGGTACTACAAGTTTAATTGAAAAAAGCAGGGAGCAGGATAGTGTATTACCTTGCTGAGATCTAGTACATTCAATATCCGAACAATGAGCTTTCCAGGCAGATGACCGTAGAAATATGCAAGAATGTCACGAACAAATGTAAATCTTAAAGGGTGGTAAGCTAAAAATGGAGAATACATCGCCAGAATCCTGTCTGCTGATTCTATAGCATCATTCTCAATAAGTCTGTAAACAATTAAGGGGATGACCGGGAGCAATCGTGCCACAACATCATCAAAGAATGTAGGATACCTTTACAGCTTAGAAAGAGCAGCGTCAACAATAATGATAAACATAAATAAATAACAAAACAGAAAACATATAGCAACACACTCTACTAAGAATCTATCCCAACAAGGAATACAGCATATTCCACTCCTAACCATATATACCAATTTAACTACAAAGCTCTATTAATCACCAGACAAACAAAATCAGCTCTAATTGGGTGTGTTTCAATCAAAAAGGGAAAAATCACCTGTCCTTCCATGAAAGATGATTGCCAAGGGCCTTTTGCAAGTCAGTGCGCTTAAATATTCCAGTGTAAAGCCAATGCTCAGGAGGTCCACGACTCATACAATACAATTTCACCCTTTGTTGAAGCTCTTGTCTCTCAAGTATGCTTATCTGCAATTTTTAATTACACTATCTGAACATAAATGCATTTACAATAACAAGTCAACAGTTTACCTTAAATAGTAGCAGTAAGCATTTTCCGCAATAAATGTACTAAATTCTAATAAACTCAAGCAGGATAAAAATTAATTATTTCAAAAACATCCAAGATGACATCAAATGAATAGTCAGCAAGGTATAAAGGAGCAAGAAGATAAAATCAAGAGTCAAAGATGGAAGGATAAAAGAAAAATATATGAAATAACTGCTACTAGAACCTCATGTGTTCACAATAATCTGACTCAAGGACATTTTTGAGGATGACAAAGACTGGAACTTATAAGGCCAATTATTATGCACAAAAATTAATTTAGAGAACAATAATATAGAACAAATGTTTCATAAGAATAGTAATAAAATATTTCAGAGCATACCACAATACGCAGGGCATGGAGATCATCATCACGGTCAATGAGTGCCAGAAGCAATATATCAAAGGGAATCAATTCGTGGGTCCAAACAAAAAGGGCCAGGTTTGCACAAGTTTTCAATAAAAGGTCCTGAGAAAGGCAAATCAGATGAAATGCATAACAAAGGCAACAATTTAGTTAATGAAACTACAGAGAAAATGGAAGCTAAACCTGCAAGGAATGCCCAAGCTGAAGCCCCATATGAATGTGATGAAGTAATACATCCACCATCGTATAAATATTAGATGTCACCTCTTCAGGTGAAAATTCTTTCAACACCTGTGCCTGGTTGAATTTTTGGAAAAGATTATATTCTTTAAAATTGCAATGAAATTTTAGGAGAAAAAGGAACTGCATGGTAGCTGTCAGAAAAGTGACAACATGATTCTATTCAAGTGATCCTTCCAGAAAAGACAAGATAAACATACCAAGTTTCCACTGTTAATATTTTCAAGGTGCCTTTGCATGAGTATCCATGCACCAGCACATAGATATTGACGGTGTTGAGGGAAACTGTGATTGATGTAAGTCATAACATAATTTGGATCAGCAGATGATGAAAGAAGTTGCGTGCATTGGTTAATCACTGTTGTTTCTGACTGTAAAATAAATAAGCACATGTTCCATTATTAGCTGCTGCACAATATATGCAAACAAGAAAGCAATGAGGATAACATGATGACAACAAACTATTAATAACAATAAAAACATTCCTTAGAACGTTACATAGAAAATTTCAACAGAGTGATGAATAACTGCAATTGAACAAGAAAATTTTCAAGTTTCTATAAATTCATGAAAAACATACGTATATATCAGTGTCCCCGAGACAAATCCATTAAATCTCAAAGTATGACCGGAAATAAGCACCCAACAATAGTATTAAATAACTATAGCTTTCAAGAATATTTACTCATCAAGTTAGATTTCTCCTTTTTATCTAACAAGCCCTTTCATGAAAATTCCACATCTGACGCTCGAGGCATTAACTATTTCTTCCTTTTTCTTCTTATAGTTATCTTGCATATTTGCTAAGCAAGTGCCCTGCATTTTTATTGGGATCACTTTATCTCACAAACATATCAACTAAATTTCAAAAAAAAATAGAATTTTAGTTTTTTTTTTTTTTTTAAAGATACATCAGTTGAACCTGTTGCCATGCTTGAATTGCCAGTCCTCTTTTGTCTGTCCGCGTCATTAAGATATCACGAAGAAGAGAGGGAAAATAACGTAGTGTTTTCTCTGACCATGTATGCTCGCTAGTTGCCAATATTTGTTCCAACAGAGTTGGAAGGTATAGTAGGTGATCAGCATCTGCAATTCCTCGTGTTTTAATGGTGATGGCAAGAGTGATTATAGTTATCCGATTTAAAGTTTCTGTGAATTCAGTGGGCCCCTGCAAAAATCAGTTCAAATATTTTACAGAAATTAAGCAAGGGAAAGGAGAGAACAATAAAAGTTTATGGCTTGAGATAATGGAGTTTACCTTCCCTTCCCTTTTCACTGAAAAAAAGTCTCTCAACGACAATATCAAATTTATGCACAAGTTCTCAGCCAACCTAAACACACGATGGTCTCCCCGTTTTCCTTTCAATGCAGAAATTATTTTTGTAACATCATACATCAGACTTTTGCATTTTCCTTGGTATCTACAAAAATAGATTGCAAATCTCATATATGATATCATCAAATTGCAAATAAGAAAGATCAAATCCAAAGCTTAGCATTTAAAGCTGCCAGAGTCCTAAGAGTAAGAGGGCAATCCTTAGCATTTATAACAACTTATTGGGTAGTGCCAAAAAGGCAAAAGTAAACAAAGGGCAAAGGACACAGAAACCCTCAGAAATCAGAAAGTTCAATCTGAAAATGCAAGTTTCATTCCGAGCATTATCACAAACTGTCACCAGCAGAGAAGAGGAGTATCTTTGCTGATTGAAACAGGCAGAAAATCACCTGTAGAGTGGAAGCAGCCGATAGTTCACAATTTCAAGCACCAAAAGTGTCACCCCAGGCTTGCTCAATAAAGAAGCATTCCTCTGCGCCAAATGCTGCAAAGATAGCATTTTTGAGAAATCTTATTTTTGTATTAGCAAGCAACAATTTATATGTTCGTAACCACCCCCTGCGCACCCCCCCCACCCCCCCAAAAAAAAAAGATAAGGAAAACAGACTAAATTTGGTCTAAAGGGGAAAACTTAAGCAGTCAACAACAACAACAATTAAGCCTTTTGCCACTACATGGGTCATCTATTGATCATAACTCATCACATGGCCCAATATTAGTTGCTGATGGATAGTTCAATGGATTGAAAGAAAATTCCAAAAATTAGTGCATTTTGTCCTTTTAAAAAAATAAAAACAAACAGTTTCATAACGGGTGAATTGTTCTATCTAGTAAGTCTAGTTGGTTCACATGAAAAGCAGACAATGATCTTGAACAGATGTCAGGAAATCTGAAGAACACATATATCAACAGATGAAGTCATTGCAACTGAAAATTTGTTTTTTCAAATTAGTAGGATAAGTGATTTACTTTCAGCCATAAGTAATATATTAAAAATAAAAATTACCTCTTAACGCTTCCATTAAAAATGATATGAAAATAACATTTCAGATGTACAACAAATTTATACCACAGATCTAAAAGAAAACTGCATGACAATATTCCTCTACTTAAAAGAAATTTTCTAAAAGAGAAGAAATAATAACTTCAGAGGGAAAGCAAATTACACTAAAGTGTGAATGAAATAATGAATGAGGTGCAATGAGCAGCAGTCTGGTGTATGTTTCAACCATAGCAATACTGGGAACAACCTGCATCAAAGTATCAATATCAAGCATTAGAAACAGTTCAAAAACCAGCAGTGATCAACTGTACAATGTAATAAAAATCATTAAGCCTGTGACAAAAAAAGGTCAACTATATGAATTAGATTACACTATTCTGTTTAGGATCATATCTTAAGTTGGATGAATTAATGTAAGGTCCTTCTTAATAGTTTCTGTCCGCATCTCTTTTTAAAAGTTTCTGCCATCAGCATCTGCAGTTATAAAGACCATTTGGGATAGGAGAACAAAGTCATTCTTGCAGGTGGAAATAAAAGCAAGTAAGCATTTAGCTGTTAATATATCCGCTTCACATCCACTAAATTAGTTATGCAAAGTAGTGTACGAGGCAACATTTAGGCTTTAGAGCTGTTAGAGATTTCACAGCCAGAACAACTAAGATGAAAATTAGCCAGCTCTAGCACAAAACTCAACTTAAAACGAGAAGGCAGAATGCAAGAAAGTAGGTTCATTAAAAAATCCAAACCATTTTGTCAACCTAGTGAAGAGAAAATCAAATTGAAACCAACTTTCAGTTGGCACTACAGAAATCCCATTCCCCTGTCACTAACTTGCGTAAGCACACATAAAATGTAAATATATATATATATATATATATATATATATATATATTCCAGGCACAGGTTTTATATAGGCCAGAGAGATCAAATCATACCTGCCCAACAAATAAAGATTCTTCCATTTGAAAGACCAACTTCAAATAAAGATTCATTGAAAAGCCAGATAACAGTGATATTGGCAATGGACTCGCTTCCTGCATCACCATGAATCTCTCATTGGACTGTACATTTGCTCCTGGTAACAACTCTGTAACTCCACCAGAAGATAACCAATTCATGACAGTTTCACAAGCTGGTTGTGCCATGATGTAGGAGGCGACCCAAAACATCCCAATTGATCTATCATCCATATTCATATAATCCATTATGCGTTCCCCTGTACAAAACCAGAACAGGTTAAAACTGTAAAAAGATAAAGTATATGTTGTGGTTTGTTCAAAGAGTATGAAACAGGTTTTGATGAATTTTACCGGTAGTCGGAAGATCCGACATGTCAATGGAATGTGACCCATGTTAATGATAAGTGGGTTGTAAGTGTAACAGTGAACAAGAAATAAAAGGCAATAAACTTCGCCTCCAGGACAAAGTTATATTTAGCTTCACCACACCACCTACAAAAGCTACATATTAAATCTTTTCAACCTACAATAGCATGTGCATGATACAAACCTTTGCTTACTTGTCTCCACCATTCATCTATTTGCTTCCCTTTCTGCAACTGTTCATTATTCAAGTAGTCTCTAGTTGATCTATTCAATGACCAAATGCGTAAGTTTTGACAACTGCTAATAAAATCAAGCAGGATGCTTTGGGGATTATTAGGATCAGAGCTCCTGTCTTCTCTATGAAATGATAGAATCTTTCTCGTTGTCTCCACCTACCAGTAGAATAGCAACGTCTAAGTTGAAGCAAATTGATTAATCTAATTTACTCAAACACTAACAAGTAGTCAATGGAAAGAATCATAATCCTTAGCATGAAAGATACACATACGTCATGAGACGATGATTAAGTGTCCCCTAATACTTGAACAACACCTAAAAGTCTTAAACTGAATAGAAGAAAGGCAATGAACTTTTCCATTTAGAGAAAATAAAATAAAACCTTTCTAGAATCATTATTCAAAGCAGCCATGATATGCTCAACTCGAATGATTTGTGCAAGAAGCCAGGCAACATGATTTGTATTAAGTATGTTGTGATCACTCTCTGTAAAGCGTGAACCCAGCTTATCAACAAAATCAACAAAATCAAGACATCCACTTTTAATAAGAAAGAAGAATATATCTGAGAAGACAAGCCACTCCTGCCAGCAATTTATCTCTGCAATTCGAAAAATGTAAAAACCAAATGTGCAATTCCTTCATATTTCCACAGCCATCTTTTGAACTGCAACTGCTAAAAGGATAAAATTTGAAAAGAAAAAAAAAAAAAACCCAGCACCAAACAGATGCATTATAACTCATTAAAACAGAATCAATTGCCTTGGAATTATTAATGGAAAGATAATGATTACCGACTCTTTTTAAGTAGAGAAAATCAAAAGAACAAAAAATAAATATAGAGAAGAATTTATTGCCTGAATTTGTCAAGTTCAAAAGCTCAACAATTCTATCAATTGTTGCCTCACAAATCATATCAGAGGCAAAAACAGCACCAGAAGTAGGCACTTGGGTAGAACCTCGATAGCAAGGTGCCACAACAAGCACATGTTTCCACCAATCAGGAGAAGGAGTAGAGCGTAAAGCATGCCTTATACAACGTAAAGCTCTCTCCCAGTCCAAACTACCCCTCTGGATGGAAGCTGCAAGATCCTACAAAAATAAAAGCAACTATTAATACAAACTTAGTAGATGGCAACCCAATATTTTTCTTACAATCCCTACAATACTCCCACTCCCCCTTCTTTCACTATCAAAAGAAAACAATCTGACTACACTTAGTCCCTGTAAACCTAATGTGCGTGTGAGCATGTGCGCTTCTTTTCCTTTCTCTTCCTCCCTCATTCACACACAAAACAAATTTACAAGTCATAAATAAAGAAAAATTGAAAAAGCTTACATATACACATAGAAAGGTACACATACACATAACATAGCTACATTAACAGATAAATATATTCTTGGATTGCCACGAAACTGCTATAAGCATACGTGCAAACAAAAAATTTTTTCAACTGGAAGCTGAATCTATCAAATAGAAGCAAACTAAAAAGTTCTGGAAAAATTGACGGTCTCTCCCCATTTTGTGGGAGAGATTTAGCATGAATCAAACTCAAGACTGAAATGACACATTTAACATTTAGTCTCCAGCCAGATAAGTAAACTCACTAGTTCATATCTAAGAACAATGCATGAAAGAGGACAAAGTATATATAGGCATTTAGCAAGCATGCACCTAAAGAAACAAAACAAGAAGGCTTCAAATCAATTAATTTCAAGAAGGAATCACTTAAGATATGGTAGAAAATGTCTTAAAGCAACATAGAGAACTTCCAAACTTTGATAACAAAATACGAGGAATAAAGGTTTGCCGGGGTTTTTTATTCTCTCCTCCCCCTTCCCACCAAGTCTATTAGGTTGGCTCTTGGTCGTTCCAAAGGCTGCCTAGCATAAGTAGGGAATCTGTCTCGTTTACATTGATCCCACTGTCCATTGACTAGGAAAGTAGATGTAGCAGTTTCATAGACGTCCTCCTTTCCTTTTTTGCTAGCACTTGCTTCAAGTCAGAATTCACTAAAGGGCAGGCAAAGCTCAGACGCTTCTATCACAATAGGTAGATGGGCGGAATTGAGTTAAGGCTATGACAATCATACCATTGATTGTCAAAAGAGTAG
>JBBYHM010000016.1:1924120-1934658 GCA_038381775.1 Adansonia rubrostipa | reverse complement strand
GAGAGAGAGAGAGAGAGAGAGAGAGAACAGTCTTTCCCATTGGGTATTAACGCTACTTCTGTCAAAGCAGAAGCCCCTGTAAAAAAGTCTTTCCCTTGTTGGAAACCCTTCTGATTATTGGGAATCTCAGCTATAATGCATCCCAGCTCATGTGGCGTCCTTTACCCCATCTTAACTACAATTCCCAAGAATATTCTGTAGGACCAAAATAACCTCATGGAAGGCCTCCAAGTGTTGAAGGTGTTGGCATCTTAGGAGCATGTAATAGAAGGGTAGTATTGTCATCTTAATGGTATAAAGTTATCATCTTTGCCTAGTTGGTCCCGTATATTATATGTAGAGTCATCTTACCTCCCTGAACCGTTCCTTGTAATGAAATAATTGTAATACACTTCTTCCTATAAAGAAAATTAATGTAGTAAAGTGAGTTCTCAATGCATGTGCTTTGGTATTATTTATGATGGATGGTGCTAAATCATGTCTGATGTCTTCTTGTACGTTTCCTTTTGTTATTAGGAGAATTATGCTGGAAAAAAATTATAATATATCACATGAAAGCTATGCAGTTTAATTGATGTTAGGTTTTGGTCGTTGCTTCGAGAAATAGACAAGGATGGGAAGATTGTGCCACTTATATTGTCTGATATGTTGCACCTTTGAGCTAACTTCATTTAATATACAAAATTTTGCTCCAAATGCAACAATTTTTTTCTTCTGGATCTTGGCTTCTGCTAAGAAGTTCCAATGGAAAGACCTGAAAATGAGTTTGGAACCTTTGAGTCAAAACTTACTGCAGACGGGAAATTATGGGATTGAACTAAGAGATTACATTGGTCCTATATCTATTTGAAGTGCGGAATTGGTCTTGAACTTCATGTAGAAGCCTTTAAGATGTTGCTTGAATATGATAACTATTCTCCTTCTAAGCTGAAATGATTATATGAAAGAACTTAAAGATTCCAGATTTTGAAATTTTCTATACTGCTAAATGGAATGACTAGAACTGTAATTAAACATTATACCATTACAATGTTTAAATGATTTATAAAATCTTTGGGGTTTATCAATCTTTTCACTATTTAGTTATCAGTATAACTAGCCGCATATGCCTATTGTACTTTACTAGTATTGCAATGTATTGTATAAGACAGAAGAGAAATAAAAGAGAAAACTAGATCTAGGAGAAACATATTTGGATAATTATCCTATTTTGGATCTATGTGACGAGAAGATAGATTTTCTTATGTCAGCTGTGCTATGTTTAACCCGAAGCTATTTCTCATTATTAAACTGACCATTTGAAGCAGTAAATATGCTTTGAACCCATAATCTGGTGGTCTCTGTGAAATTTAGCATCTATCGACGATAATAATCATGCTAATGATATCATCAGCAATATTTCTTTCAGGATTGAACTGCATTTTTCTGTAGTTAATGAAGTCAATGAATCAATTTTTTTTTTGTGTGTATTTATTTGTTTAAATCATATTTGCAGCACGGATTCCTTTTCTTTTCCTGTATTCTTTTATGTGCTTTTATTTTTTTAATTTCATTTGGTTTAGCCTACTGTTTGCATACTTTTCGTAATCTTCTATAATCGCTATGTTAGTGACATTTGCCTATGGATCTTTCCATGCAGAAGCCTTTATTGGTGTAAACATTGGTACTGACCTTTCTAACATGCCCAGCCCTACTCAAGTGGTGGCCCTTCTCAAGGCTCAGAATGTCAGGTATGTCAGGCTTTATGATGCTGATCGAGCCATGCTCCTTGCACTTGCCAACACAGGCATCCAGGTAACTGTCTCTGTCCCGAATGAGCAACTTCTTGGTATTGGTCAGTCAAATGCCACCGCAGCCAACTGGGTGGCTCGCAATATTATAGCTCATGTCCCTGCCACCAACATCACAGCAATAGCTGTTGGGTCTGAAGTGCTAACTGCACTTCCAAATGCGGCTCCAGTCCTAGTTTCTGCCTTAAAGTTCATCCACTCTGCGCTTGTCGCTTCTAATCTTGATGGTCAAATTAAAGTCTCTACACCACATTCTTCTTCGATTATTCTGGACTCTTTTCCGCCTTCTCAAGCCTTCTTTAATCGTTCATGGGATCCAGTCATGGTTCCGTTGCTAAAGTTTTTGCAGTCCACAGGGTCGTACCTCATGCTCAATGTATATCCATATTACGATTACATGCGATCAAATGGCGTGATCCCACTGGACTATGCACTTTTCCGTCCTCTCCCTCCAAACAAAGAAGCTGTGGATGCTAACACGCTCCTGCATTATACTAATGTCTTTGATGCTATTGTTGATGCAGCATATTTTGCGATGTCTTATTTAAACATCACCAACGTTCCAATCGTAGTAACTGAGTCTGGTTGGCCTTCTAAGGGTGATTCTTCTGAGCCTGATGCAACGGTTGAAAATGCTAACACATACAACAGTAACTTGATCAAGCATGTAATTAACAACACTGGGACTCCTAAACACCCTGGGATTGCAGTTAGTACTTACATTTATGAGCTTTACAATGAGGATTTGAGACCTGGGCCAGTCTCAGAAAAGAACTGGGGGCTATTTGATTCCAGTGGAATGCCGGTTTATATTTTACACTTGACAGGTGCTGGTACTGTTTTTGCAAATGACACTACGAACCAAACTTTTTGTGTTGCAAAAGAGGGTGCTGATCCAAAGATGTTACAAGCAGCTCTTGATTGGGCTTGTGGACCAGGGAAAGTTGATTGCTCACCTTTGTTGCAGGGGCAACCTTGTTATGAGCCCAATAATGTTGTTTCCCATTCAACTTATGCTTTCAATGCATATTTCCAGCAAATGGGCAAGTCTCCTGGAACCTGTGATTTCAAGGGGGTGGCTACCATCACTACAACTGATCCAAGTATGTGGCTATGATATTGATTCTTATAAAATAAGACTTAGATATCATAATTTTTCATTTTAATTTTTTTATATTGAGAATTAATGAGCTGACAACTTCAATGGTTAATGCTATCAAACTTGATGGTATATTTACTGGTATTCGTATATTTGTTGTTGCACGCTGCTAATTTGGCTTTTTTCAATTCATATCACTGCAACTGATCCAAGTATGTGACTATGATATTGGTTCTTAAAAAATAAGACTCTAGATATCATAATTTTTCATTTTAATATTTTTTGATATTGAGAATTGATGAGCTGACAACATCAGTGGTTAATGCTATCAAACTTGATGGTACATTCACTGGTATTTGTATAATCGTTGTTGCATGCTGCTAATTTGGCTTTTTCAAAGACATGGTGGAAACTGAGTCTAGTTGGAGTACAATTACTTGATGCATTTGTGTTATTCAATTATTAACGGAGAGCATAAATACGGGATTGCATTCTGTCATTTCTCACCATAAAAGGAGGAGGCACATGAAGGAAGTAGATCGTTCATCTTTTAGTTTCTAATAGCAACGATTGACTTACTAATGTCGTCCCATTGGTGCAGGTCATGGTTCATGTGTATTTCCCGGAAGGTATGCACAGATGCTCCTAAATATTACTATTTCTTCGAGCCAGATTATGATGCTTATGTGATGGCCATAATGAAATCTGATGGTATGAATTCGATTTTCTCTGCAGTTTTGGAAAAAACGGCACCATAACTAATGGCACATCACTGGCTCCTTCATCAAATAGCACAAGTTCAGGCTGCCTGTCACAATATTTATACGGGAGTGGTTCTTTCACAACCTCTTTGATAATAGGTGTTTTCCTTGTGACTGCTGTTTTCTTGTAGAACTTGTTCTTGGTTTTAACAGCATTCAAACCTGTTCTGAAAAAATTGATTCCATCTCTGTTGGAATACTAGCAGCATGCCCGATTTTGTTTCTCCTAGAGGAGTTAAGTTGAGAGGTGGCAAATTTGACTGAAAATATGGAGAGGAAATTAGTTTTAAGATTTGTTCGTTGTCATTGGATTTTGTACAAACAAGCCAAGGGATTATTCAAGATTGTAGGTGTGTATCTTACTGTAGTAGGTAGTAGTATTCTTTGGACTGGATTTGTAGTGTCCGTTTTGATTTGTAGTTCAAGATATTTATTTCATCAAGGTATCTTCTGAGGTTCATTTCGTTGCAAGTGGCTAAGTGCAGATATATCGTGTTCAAGTAACCTCTTTATCAAAATTGTATTTTATCTTAAAAAAAAAATTATTGACATCTATAAGAAGGAAATTATAAACTTCTATAGCTCAAAATCAGCGGAACTTCTCAAGGATTTATCATGGCAGACACAACAAATCCACCCGATTGAACGGGCAGAAGTTATCTGCATATTGGCATGTTGCCAACAACATGGCTTGTTACAAAAATTACATTTCGAAAGCAGAATCCAACAATCCGAGCAAAGAGTGTCAGCGCAAACAGCGTCTTCTGTGTCTTCGGGTTCGACACACCTGCCGCATTCTTCACATCTGGGAATGCAGAACATACACATCCTACAACAACCGGTCAGGGAATTCTCTCTCTTCCTTTTGCAGTCCTCTCTGGGACAATCAAAAACAACCCTTACTTCATTGCACTTGGGACATGCTTCCACATCGATAAATCTGCCAAGGTCTTCCCATCTATGTGCTTGAAACTTTCGGTACTTATGATACAGGAGAGGCTGCAGGTTTTGGTTTTTTAAAAGGTGATATTGAAGCCTTTCAAGGTGTTCTTTCTTCATGTTGCAGATGCCATTTATCTGAAGGCTTTTTAGGCCGTGTTCATGGTTGGATAGCTTCTGCACAGCTCTTATTACTCCATCAGGTGTTAAGCCAGTGCAACCTGGTATTTTCAGCTAAATCGAGAAAAATACGGCTCAGTCAATCATATTTTCATGCGCATAAAAAAAATCATAATTTAGAGTTGAGTTTGGTCGTTTTTGACCCACACATAAGACAAAGGGAAAATAATCCCTGCCACTGAAATCTTATCCATCCAAAATATAAAGGAAATCAAAATCGTTAATTTTTATATTTGGGAAAGAATCAAAAGACAAAAATGGGAATAGAAACTTGTCTTGATGTCAAATTTGATACCTTATTGATGAGAGGATTTTGGTCGATTACTCTGTGAAGCCCATCATCAGTAATCCTTGTACAGTACATCAAAGCCAAGGTTCTTAGCCTGCCGTTAGCCTTTGAAGCAATTTTCATCAGAATCTCATCGGACAACAGCGAGTTCAAAGGTCTTTCAACAATTATGTTTAGCCATGGCAGTATATCCTTGTCCACTGCATCTCTCAGTGACTTGCAAACTCCACTTATGCCAAGAAGCTCAAATAAAGGAAGATAGGCCAAAACAAGAAACAAAGCCTCATGGGGTGACCCTGCAGCTTCACGTTCCATGCTCTCTGCAATCTCCATATTATTTTTTGATTTAGGAACTGTTGTGATGGAATTATATAGAGATGTCATCCGTAATGAAGCAGTAATCATAATAAGCTAAATACCAGAAAAAGAAAAGAAAAAGAAAATGAAGATGTTGACAGGAAGAGAATATTTAATATTGGCACTTAGATTGTGTGTAAAGAAACATCAGTTTCATTTGATTGTAACAGGTCGGCACGAGTTTGTCGAAATATGTTATCCATTTTTCTTTCTTACTCTTTAAGGAAATTAGCTAATGCTGCCAGCAGTTGAGCACCGGACGATTTGATCCACAGTATCCTAGTTGACTGGCTTTAAATTCAAGCATACAACTGAGTTTTTTTAGTTTTAAAAGATAATGAAAATCAATCTAAACAAATGCAAAACAATTTTGCCTGCAAACTAATTATAATCTGATCTTAGAAGTTGTCTCAAATACCTTAGCATTGGCTGAAGTTTGTCTTTCTAAATGGTTACAAACTTTTCCTTTCATTTAGAAGGTTTGTATCACCCTTGTTTGACATTTCCACCACAGGGTACACGTGAACTTTTGAAGCAGAACCAATTGCTGGTTTCGGCAACTGCAATCAGCCATGGGCTTTGGTCTCCCTTGTTATTTGAGAAAGATAACAATGTTTAATCTGGAAAGAGACACGACTGTTAGAAAATGCAAAGGCCAGCACTGCCAAAAGGCAGGTGAACTTCATGTATCATATTTGTCTCTGGATTCCTCTGGTCTCCAACAACAAACACGTGAAACCCACGTTTAGGTTCAATTCAGCTACACCCAGGTTCCTTATTCACCCATTCGAATACTACTCAATATCGTCCTGATTGTCCACTCCACATCTTCTAGCTTACCCAAGGCAAAATAGATACTACTCGACAATCAGACATAGGCAGATGATTTTGAAGGGCCTAACTCCATTTCCTTCATCTGATCCGGCATAAGCTCCCGATTCGTAGCTCCGGAAGCCGGAAGGTCTGACAAGCACTTAATAGAATATACCATAAACATATGCCATTGTCTAAGGTAGCTGATTTAATGAATTCCTTAACTTCATTGAGCTTTCCTGCACTGCCCAGCATATCATTTATCAACCATGCAAGCATGTGCTACTCCTGGAAGTTGGAATAATTCCAAATTTGTCAGACATCATGTTGAAATTAGCCCAACCTCTCTCCACCAATCCCGGATGGGTACAAGCTGAATGAATGCTGGGAAATGTCACATAGTCTAACTCTGTACCTCCAGCATCTCCTCGAAACGTCCAAGAGCTTCATTATCGTAAATTAAAACAATGCCATTAATCTTGAGGAGGCCTCTAAAATTATTGACTTTCCTAATGACAAGGTTCCTATCTTCTAGATTCCAACACTTGATGTTCATGGTTGAAAGAGCAGTTCCAGAACAAATCCATGCAGTTCTAGTCAAATAATCTGTAAAAACAGAACAAAACTGGATTTTCAGAAAGGTGCATGGATGACAACTCTTATTTCCAACTCCATGTTATTTTGTTGTAAAAACTTCTTGCATTTGTGTTATTTGCCCTTTTTTATTTTGACACCATTCAAAATTTTCAGGAAATTTGATTCCATTTCTATTGAAATCCTTCTACTATGTGCCCAAATTTATATGGCCAGCAAATAGTTTTAAGATGAGTTGACGTCAGATTCTGCAACAAATATGCCCGAGGATTATTCAAGATCATTGCTGTATATTGCTACAACTGCTGAGGTATTTTGGGTTGCATTCTTTGGACTGGATTTGCAAAGTGTCCATTTTCATATTTAGTTGAAGATCTTAATCAAGATATTACGATAATAATGTTTTATATAAAAACTGGAAAAAAAAAAAAAAACATATGATAATAATAGCTATAAATATTGAAGAATCAACAACTTGTAAGAGCAAGAAATTGACAGAACCTATGATTCATTTATAACTTTTAGTACTTAGCAAATACAACATAAATATTGAAGAATCAACAATACAAATTTTTATCAGTTTAGCACTCTGTAGTTGTAATTTCAAAACTGGAAATTTTGTAAATTTGTTACCGACACAAGAAACGTGACACATCTCTTGAAACCATCAATGGTCTAAAGGCTCAACAGCAGTCTTGAAGAGAAGGATGTAAACCTTGTCAATTGAAAAATACAGGAAACCTCCTAGTGAATGTGTCACATACGAGCCAAAGCTAGTTCCCACGATGCAGTGCCAAGCAGGACCGTATGTCGAGTCAAATTCCTGAAAAGCCAATGGATCCTTGTTATGGTCTATTCGTATATCATAGTAAAAACTAATAAATCTGTAACATTAAACTTTAAAAATTTTATACTACATGGTTTTAGCAAACATTTAACTAGAATACTGAATCATTAACCGAAGAATCAAAGATCGCACAAGCTCAACCTCATACACACAAATTGCTGTTCTAGTTAGAGCACTCTCACACTCTCTGTCTCTCTACATCAAATATACTGGTTACATTTTATACTTCTTTTTTTTTTTTTTTTCTTTTTCCTTTTCAACTAACAAAATTCAGAACTCTCTCTATCCCTCTCTTTGTTTCAAACAACATTTTCTGCAAGAGAACCTACATAAACTAAAACTTTTATAAGCTCCAAGTTAGTGGCTCGGAAGGTAGATTGAAAACTATGTAAAGCAGTTTCATTGTCAATTTATCATCTCCACAGCATTAAGGACCAGAAGACAGAACTGAATACCCTATCTCTTTTAAAATGAGACACAAGTGGTTACTCTAAGACAATGAGAGGCTACTCTCAAAGCAAGTGTACCATATTATTCACAAAAATTGCTTTAAACAGCAGGAGAGCAAATGCTATGAACGATATTAAGCTTGAGGTCATGTAATTTTTGTTATTTGACATCGTAAATTTACATGGCTTGAATGTGCTAGTTTAGATTCAGAGTACGGACAACTAGATGACTCATCACCAACAGACTAAGGAGTAAACAGACTTCATACTCCATGCATGCGTAAGAGGAAGGGTCTGCTACAAACTATTTTCAAATTGTACAAAACTAATGCAATTGCAAGGATGAGTTTTATTCAAATGAATCGCTGGCAAGTGCACATACAGATCCTGCATTCTATCAAGGATGTCTAATCCATTGCCACAAATTCAGGCCAGGCCAAATTTGAAAGTAGTGATTATTGAGAAATTATATCAAATTCATCATAAAAACGCTATGTAAGCTTCTAGCTGTTTCCATAATAGCATTAGATAATATGTCTGATTTTGAGAAAACTACTATAATCTGTGAATTATTCTAACTTCAGATATTGCAGTTGACAAACTCTTAAACTGAACAAAGTTTGATTGCATAAAGGTGCAAATGGAATACTTCTCTTCTCAAAAGGACCAGCAGCGCCACCAACAGAAACGAATCAAGTCTAATAAGCTACGTTTTCTTGTAGTAGGAATAAGTGGTTAAGCAATGGCGTTTAAAGCAACATATAACACCGGAATTCATATGAGCATTTACAACAGGATAAAAAGTCCAATACGGTATAAAAAGGGATAAATCATAAATGTCTTCACTTAATCTGAACTAGGAAAAACAACATTTTGGCTTTCACAACTAGAAATAGAAAATTTTCAGCCAATTGTTACTATGACCACTAATATCTAGAAATCCTATACAGCCAAAACACCCTAAAATTATAAATCCAACCATAACATTCAACCTTACCCAATATTCTTTATGAAACACCATGTTAAAAATCAATTACACCCAAAAGGAAAAAACTAATTTATCCAACCAAAAAAAAAAGTATTATTTTAAATTGATAAATATTATCTACATGCAAAAGTTAAAACTGTGCCAACTAAAACAATCAAATGAAAAATCTAAACAAACCCCTTAATTCTTCACATAAAAAAAACAAGAATCTAAACAAAGAATCACTGATAATAGAAAAAAGGATAAGAAATATTGATTTTTTAACCTTTTTAAGGGCAAGAGCTAGGCGTTTACTATCAAGCTTTCCAGGCATATAGTCAAGCTGATCTCGGGCACATTTGAAAGCCTTGTTTTGAAGAGGTAGAGGCATATCAGCAGCTCTGACTTTAACATTGAGACGTTCATTTTGGTCTTGTTGTTCTATAGCTTTCTTCTTTTGAATCAAACTGTTCAAGAACTTGCTTCTCCTCTCTAACTCCAACTCTGCTCCCTCCATTTTCCTCTCCTTTTTTTTTCTCCTCTCTATTAATTTTTAATCAATATAAGAAATACCCACAAGAAGTTAAAGATTGCGGAAGCTAAAGAGCAAAAAAAAAAAAGTTTCTTGATTTCTCAATTGGCAATGCTGTGCGTGCCACACGTTTGATCAAAAACCTTAGAGGAGAAAAAGGGAGAGCTAAAGGGCTTAAAAGAACGCAGCTCTGACGTATTTAAATACAGTTGGTAAAAATATTTGGTTTTAACGTGTTGGGCTTGAGGTTGAGGAGACAAAATGAATTAAAATATAGTATTGCTAAGCATGAAGGTACCCCTTTAATAAATGATGTAATTAGGTATAGTAATTTATTGGTTGGAAAGTGGGAAATGAAAACATGAAAGATGATGCCCTACTCTGCTCAAGTATTTTCATCATTGTACTTTCTTTAAGATTGATTGATGATTAGATAAGAGAGTTTTGGCGGTAATTTTAATAATTTATTTTAATACAAACTTTTGATAGTAGCAATATTATGTAGATGTGAAAGACTAGAAGATGATAATAGGAAAATTGATTTATCATCAATTTAGGAAAAATGCTTAGCTTACAAATTTGCACAAAATTTTAAGATAACTTGATTAATGATTACAATTAAATTTATCATAAGTAGTAATGTTTATCTAGAACATGTACCTTATACTTTAATACCACATCATTGATTACGAAATTAAGTTTTCGAATTTTTGAAGATGAAAGAATTAAAAAGATACAGTAAAAAATGATATGTCTAAATTATATAAAAAAATTTTTTTGATCAAACTTGTTTATAGATTGAAATGATCTATTCGATTCAGTAAATTTAGTTTATATTAAATTAAGTTTAGATTAAAATTTTAATAATTTTGATTTATTTGGTTTCAATCAAATTAATTGTGGTGGGTATATTGAGGATCG
>JBBYHM010000016.1:1908863-1924020 GCA_038381775.1 Adansonia rubrostipa | reverse complement strand
CATTTGTCTTAAGTATTGTTATTGTCATAAAATATATTACAATTACGTTGAAAATATATATTTATATATTTTAATACTTTAGTAATTTATAATATATAAATTTAATATATGTGTATGTTTGTATTATGATTATAATTTTTATATCATATTATTTTTAGTTAATTTTATATTATAATTATATTTAAAATATTATATATTTATATTTTATAATATATTAATAGTTAATAATTTGTTTTATATTTATATTTTATAGCATATTGATAGTTGATAATTTATTTATATTTATATTGTGTTATAATAATAATAATAATAGCGTACATAAATTATTCAATATAATTAGTGCTGTTTAGCCTAATTTTTTTGGTTAAAAGCTTTATAAAAGTAAAAGTCAGAACAAATATGTTTTTTTCTAAAAAACTCTTAAAAAATAGAGCAAAAAATTAAAATATATAAATACATATTTGAAAATAATCAAGCTTTTTATATAATTTTTATTTATATTCTAAAAATATCTTTATTTATTAAAATATAGCTCAATATCTATAAAAACTTATAAAAATAAAATTATCAAACAATTTTAATCTAATTTTAAAAGTTTTTATTTTTTTATAAAAGCTTTATAACAGCTTTTAAGCCAAAAAAAAAAAAAGCTGAGCCAAATATCATTAAGAAAAACACAACTCAAATAGCATGACTAATCTTTAAAATTTAAAAAAAATGAAGGTAAAGTTCACTACAAGTTCCTGTGTTATAACGAATGAAATATTTTAATTTTTATATTATTAAATTAAATACTTTAGTGATTGTACTTTTAAAATTACATATATCAAATAAAAAAATTAACAGTATTAAAAAAATTATTTAAATATTGATAAAATATTAATATATCATGTGATATTAAATTTTAAATTTTATATAAAAATATGTTTAGTTTAAGATTAAGTTTAATATTTTTTATGTAAAATTTAAAATTTTACATTACATAATACGTTAATATTTTATTAATATTTTATTAATTTATTTAACATAATTAATTATTTTTTTTACATACTATAATTTTAAAAATATAAATATTAAAATATTAAATTTAATAACATAAAATTTATTTTTTTAAAAAAATTTCGGATAGACTTTTATCAAAAGTATATATATTATATATATATCTAATGAAAAGCCAGACGTGTATTCTCATGTGGTAGGTCTTAATGATGCAGTGCAGAAAATTTAAATCTGGATCGTAGGATTTCTGACATCAGTATTTGATCAATCTATCTGAGGCTAGTAATAGTACAAAACAAAGTACTAATAATTGACAAAAACCTCTCATTTGTTCTGCAACTTTAAAACTGAAACCTCCTCTCTCTCGTTCAATTAAAAACTCACCCCTTAAATGACATATTTGCTTACGTCCAAAACCTCAAAAGGAGCACCCTTCTCTCTCTCTCTCTCTCTCTCTCTTTTAATCTGGGGTTCTTCTTTGTTTTGTGGGTTCTTGTTGAGGTTGAACTGAATAAGCTTTGTATAGAGTTTTGAAAGATATAAGTTTGTTAGTTGTTACTTGCTCAAAATGGCTATTTTCCTGCTGCTTGTGCTTTTGCTTGTCTCTGCTGTTTCTGGTGATGAAGGTGAAGCTTCTAAGTTTCTTTCAAGCTGTTGATACTACTTACTCCCTCTTGGTTTATCTTTATTTGTTTTTTGTGCGTACATTTGATTATCTCTGTTAAAAAACATTGTTTCATCTTTGTTGTTTGTATCGAACTTATTTCCATGTCTCTTTATACTGGTTGTTTGGATGATGGGTTGTGTTTATTTTTCTGGGTAGTATCCATTTAATTGAATGATAGTAGAAAATTTGGATCTTTTAAAGATTTGATCTTACTTTAAGTGTTGTTATTTCGATTTTCTAGTTTGGCTTTTCGGGGCCATTAATCTGATTATGTTGTTTAAAATCACAATGTTTACTTTAATGGAGACGTGATGGTTCTAATCTACAGAGAAAGAGAACAGTCTTTTCCATTTCGGTAATTATTAACTTTCTTTTTTCTGTCAAAGCAGAAGCCTCTTTAGAAAAAGTCTTTACCATTGTTTGAAACTCTGTTGATCTTTCCCCTCACCTTCTTTAAATGGGAATCTCAACTATAATGCGCCCCAGCTCATGCCTTCAGAGAATATTTTTGTAGGCCCAAGATAACCTTATGGAAGGACTCCAAATGTTGAAGGTATTGGCATCCTAGGATATGTACATTGGAGGGTAGTATTGTCATCTTAATCGTAGAAAGATAGCATCTTTGCGTAGTTGGTCCCGTATATTATATGTAGAGGCCCATCACGTCCCTGAATAGTTTCTTAGGATGATTTAGTTTTAATATATTGCTCCCAAGAGAAAACTTTATTGTAGAATATATCGGATACAGTTCCAACTGTTGGGTGTTGTAATAGTCAAGGGAGTAATCAATTCATGTGCTTTAGTATTATTTATGATGGATGATGATACTATGCCTTGTCTAACGTCACTTTGAATGTTGCTTCCTTTTACGTGGACTTAGACTTGGGTGTGAATGTCGGATATGAATATATTTAATTTTTTTTTAAGTTTTTTCATGTATTTGGAGGGTTCTTGGGGTTTATATATTTGTACCCATGTCTAGAAATGTGTCGGACACGGGTGGTTAAGCAGAATGATTAGGAGAATTATACTTGCATTTGTGTTATGTGCTTTAATTTTTAAATTTCAATTGTGTTACCCTATTGCTTACATACACGGCAATCTTCTTAATAAATGCTGTAGTCGTTGACATCGTTAACCTCTTATGAAGATGGAAAAACCTTTCATTTTTGGTGGACCAAATACTTGTCTTAAGATCTGCTTGTGGGATCTCTCTATGCAGATGCCTTTATTGGTGTGAACATCGGTACAGACCTTTCCGACATGCCCAGCCCTGTCCAAGTGGTGACCCTTCTCAAGGCTCAGAGTATAAGAAATGTCAGGCTTTATGATGCTGACCGAGCCATGCTCCTTGCGCTTGCCAACACGGGCATCCAGGTGATTGTCTCTGTCCCCAATGACCAACTCCTTGGTATTGGTCAGTCAAATGCCACTGCAGCTAACTGGGTGGCTCGCAATATTGTAGCCCATGTCCCCGCCACCAACATCACAGCGATAGCTGTAGGATCTGAAGTTCTAACCGCACTCCCAAATGCTGCTCCGGTCCTTGTTTCTGCCTTAAAGTTTATCCACTCTGCCCTTGTTGCTTCTAATCTCGACGGTCAAATCAAAGTCTCTGCTCCACATTCTTCTTCGATTATTCTGGACTCTTTTCCACCTTCTCAAGCCTTCTTTAACCGGTCATGGGATCCAGTCATGGTTCCATTGCTAAAATTTTTGCAGTCTACAGGGTCGTACCTAATGCTCAATGTATATCCATATTATGATTACATGCAATCAAATGGCAAGATCCCATTGGATTATGCGCTTTTCCGTCCGCTTCCTCCTAACAAAGAAGCTGTGGATTTTAACACACTCCTTCATTATACTAATGTCTTTGATGCTATTGTTGATGCAGCATATTTTGCAATGTCTTATTTAAACTTCACCAACATTCCGGTTGTAGTAACCGAGTCTGGTTGGCCTTCTAAAGGTGATTCATCTGAGCCCGATGCTATAGTTGAAAATGCTAATACATACAACAGTAACTTGATCAAGCATGTGCTTAACAAGACTGGGACTCCTAAACACCCTGGGATTGCAGTTAGCACTTACATCTATGAGCTTTACAATGAGGATTTGAGACCCGGGTCAGACTCAGAAAGGAACTGGGGGCTATTTGATGCCAGTGGAATGCCAGTTTATATTTTACACTTGACAGGTGTTGGTACTGTTTTTGCGAATGACACAACAAACCAAACTTTTTGCGTTGCAAAGCGGGGTGCTGATCCGAAGATGTTACAAGCAGCACTTGATTGGGCTTGTGGACCAGGGAAAGTTGATTGCTCACCATTGTTGCAGGGGCATCCGTGTTACGAGCCCGATAATGTGGCTTCCCATTCAACTTATGCTTTCAATGCATATTACCAGCGGATGGCCAAGTCTCCTGGAACCTGTGATTTCAAGGGGGTGGCTACCATCACTACAACTGATCCAAGTACGTGACTGTGATATTGGTTCTTTTAGAATGAGACCATAGATATAATAATTTCTCATTTTATTATTTTATTTTGAGAATCGATGAGCTGACAACATGCTGCTAATTTGGCCTTTTTCAATACATGGTTGAAACTGTGTCAAATTGGAATAGAATTGAAGTGCCTTTTCTGCAACAAAAACTTGATGCACTTGTGGTGTTAATCAATCATTAGCTGAAAACATGATTACAAGAATGCATTCTGTCATTTCTTGCACAAAAAACAGAGGCACACACAGGAAGTTAATAGTTCATCTTTTTTTGTTTCTAATAGCACCTATTAACTTACTAACGTTGCCCGTTGGTGCAGGTCATGGTTCATGTATATTTCCTGGAAGGTATGCACTAATGCTCTAAAATGTTATTACTTTTCTTCAAGCGAGATTATTTATGATGCATATCCGATGGCCATAAAGAAATCTGATGATATGACTTCTAATTTTGTCTGTAGTTCCGGAAAGAACGGTACCATAATTAATGGCACATCACTGGCTCCTTCGTCGAATGACACAAGTTCAGGCTGCCAACCACAATTCTATGGAAGCGGCTCTTTCATTACCTCTGTGATAATAGATGTTTTACTTACGGCTGCTGTTTTCTTATAGAACTCGTTTGTACTTACCGTTCGGTTTTAACAACATTAAAATATTTTGGGAAATCCGATTCTCCATCTCTGTTGGAATACTTGCAGCATACCCAATTTTGTTTCTCCAAGAGTGAGTTGAGTTTAGTTGCAGGATGGCAAATTCGAGGGAACATACGAACAGCAAATTAGTTTTAAGATCGAATTGTTCATAGTCATTGGATTTTTGTAGAAACAAACCAAAGAATTATTCAAAGATTGTTGCCGCGTGGCCATCTTACGGTGGATTGTATTCTTTGAACTGGTTTTGTAGTGTCCATTTCAATTTGCAATTTGAGGTATTTATTTGTTCAAGATACCCTGTTGAGGTTCATTTTATCTGTAGTTCAAGATATTTGTTGGGTCAGTCAAATGCTTGCAACATGGCAAGGTGGTTCTTTCCCAATGTTGGTGGGGAGTGACATTACCAATTTTGATTTTGAGACTACAACTTAGCCCCATCTTAATATTAAAATTTTTAAGTTAATAAAGACAGGATCATGGATCATGTTCAAAGAAAGTTGTTACATTGATTTTTCTTGTCATTTACTTTCAAAGAAAAAAAATACAAATCTTGATGTTAAAGTTATATTATTAATTAAATTTGAAGCTTAATCGTGATGGTTAAATGAACACGTCCTAAACTTTTAACCAATCATAATTAGCCCTCTATCGTTTTATCTTCTTATCAGTTTGGAATTTCGGGCTTCCATTCGCAATTCTTAGTTCATGCTGTTGTGTGGGCTTCTCTTGCACACTGTTTTATATTTGATGGACTGATCTAAACCTACGTAGGTTCCTATCTTCCTTTTGAAAATATTTTTTAATTTTTTTAAATATTATATATTTATATAAATTTTAATATATTTATAATTTATATCATACAAATTTTAATAAATTTATGTGTTTATATTTTATTATTTTTTAATTTTATGTTGTGTTTTTGTTAATGTTGTTTGACTCAAATATTAGTATTTTATGCAGAGTTATAAATAGAGGTGTTAAAGAGTTAGGTAGGGCCCACACATGATGTTTATGACTTTTTTTTTTCAAACCCGGATTGACTTAAAATATGAATATCTTTTTTTCACTAAGCTCCGCCCATATTATAAAATAAAATCTCAAGCTCGACCCAACTCACTTATTTTTTTTTAAATTATATTTGTATCTGTTTTAATATCTAAATATTATCTTCTATAAAAATCATGTCACAATAATGACAATAAACAAGTTCCTCGGATTAAAAAAAAAAATCTTCAAATTAAAAATGCAAGAAGGCAGAAAGCATCCAACAAGAAGTTCAAATTAAAAATGCAAGAACAAGTTGCAACTAGCAAGGCAGAAAGCATCCGACATCCCGCAACTCGGAACTAGCAAAACAAAGAGAACTGTAATTAACAACTAGCAACTAGGCTATTAACAGTATAACTATTATTATTATTATTATACACACACATATTAGTCTTTTTAATCTATAAATATATTATATGTATTTTGCTATTATTTGGGTCAGGTCAGGTTAGGTTTGAGTGTAAAAAATTTTATTTAAAGTTCGATTAATTTAAAAAATAAGCTTTAATTTTTATCCAGATTTATTTTTCGTATTTATTTTTTTATTTAAATTTTTTTAAATATTAAATGAATTATTATGCTTAAGCAAATAGCACGATCTTTAAATAAGTTTAATTATAAAATTAGATTTTGGCCATTTTCTACGTTAACTTACACGTTTTAGCTCATTTGTTCTAATTCTAATGCATTTAATTTTTTTATGAAAAAAAATTAAAACAATTGATAATATGATCAACTGCTGTTACTTTTTTTTAATCTTGTGCTCATGACCTTTTTGTTGATGTGGTGGCATGACGAACCTGAATTTCTCTGTAATATTAGGATGAAAATTTTTTATTTAAAAAGATATTGTTATTATTTAATAAATATAATATTTTTATACTATAAGATTAAAATAAATTAATCTATAAATGAGACTATGACATTAGCAAAATATCACATCATACGAGGTCATGAAAAAACTTACCTCCATATTAATTGTCTTTATTCTAATTTTAATAAAATTATAAGAATTAAAAGAGTTAACGAGCCCAGATTCCAACTTGGGCAATTACTATTTAAGTAAAATACATATATAAATACACTTCACACCAGCAATGAAATATATTTCTAGACAGATCAAAACCTTTGGAATTAACCCAGATATTAACATCAGAATTTTATATACTCATAACTCATGCATTAAAGATCTATATTGTTTGAATTTGAAATACTGAGTATGATTTGTTTCTACATAAATATATTTATTTATATATATTTTGAAGAACATAATTTATATTTATATTTAAATATATATTGAGTTCAATATTGAGTATAGATACCCAAAAGAAAGAAAAGGAGTTCAAATGATGATCATGAAGTTATAGCAGTGGTAGTTTCAACAAAGATGTTCCACTCTTTTCTTCATCGGCTCATGTCGCTTTCCACCGCCGGCGGAATTGAAGTCATCGCCACTTCGCGGCTCTGCTTTTCCATATTTCCATGCCAACCTACACAATAATTTCAAGCAACACCCGCCAAAAATAAAATCGTCAAGATATCGTCAATTTAGAAAATTTTTATAATTACTGATTTCGATCAGTTAATTTCTTCAAAGCGTCGGAGATCATCATCTGGCCGGGAAAGTTTGAATCAGTAAACGAAATATAAATTAATAGTATTTTACCTATGGATAAGTCGTAGCCGCGGGCTTTGAGCTCACGGTACTCTTGGCACAAGGCGCAATACAGGCAGAAGCAATGGACGAGGCAATCCCCGCAAGGCTGTTTCTTCAGCATGTTCTGTTGCCTCATTTTGGATCGGTAAAAGCACGAGTAGCAGCATGGACATCCCGTCACACATGCGATTAAGGTGTAAAGTGCTCCGTTTACCCCACATGCTGCACCCCCAATACACTCATAAAATTAATATAAAAAAATAACAATCACAATTCACCAGCTACAACTATAAATTAAATAACCAAAAAAAAATCTTAGTTAAAAATTAAAATTAAAATTTTAAATTTATTAAATATTAAAATAATTATATAAATGAATTAAACTAAACTTTCATAAAATTTTAACTTACATGATGATCCTTTGTCTACGATTTCAGCAATCTGGCCAAAAGTGACGCAGGGGCACCAACATGTCATGCAACCTGTAAAAGGCAATAATTGAAGCTATGAGTTTGGACTTTTTCAAACCAAATCCTTCCCTTCAACAGTAGCATAACACACGCTTTTAACCAGAAAACCACCATTTGGTAAAAGGGAAAACAATGGGTTGAGAGAAGCTTACAATTTCTCCAGTCAGAGAAGCAGTCACAGAGCCCCGATGACCAAGGGACTCTAGTTTTACTCTGAACAGCACGGCTTTTGGTCTGAGAACTCTCGGCATAATAAGAGTTTGAGGAGCTAACCGGAATCCCGGTTGTGGCAGCTTCTTGGCCGAACTTCGGTGGAGCTGAAGGTGGCGGTGAAGCTGAAAACTTTTCATACTCACTAGGGTAAAAGGAAGCCATGGCTATATAGCTCTAAACTATAAGAATAAAAAATATAAGCTGCTGAAAAAACTATATAGTGATGCAAAAGAAGATAGAATTTTCCTGGAAATTAAAGGAGGAAGTTTGGCAGTTTGAAATTTGTTTGGGTTGGAATTTGAATGAATACATATTAAGAAGAAAATAATGGATTTTGATATATGATTATGATGTGCTGAGTCAAGTCAAATAGGATGTGGAAGCAGAAAAGTCGTTGCGCGTGTTTCTCACGTAGTACTTGAAGCTTGCGAGGAAACTACAAGCACCGTGTGGGACCAATCCAGGCGGCAGTCTTTTGATTTGCCACTCCAGTCAACTTCAACTTATAAATGCCGTTTATTTAGAAAATTATTATATTTTTTTAATCATAATAATGGCCAATTAGAAAATTATTTTGGCACGCAATATTTGACAAAACAGTCATGACCTGGTGAAATCACCTCATGAGCCTTCCCTCCGGGGAAAAAAATTGTTTCATAGCTTTTTCTCACCACCTCAATAATAATAATTTTCAATTATTTTACGTTAAGCTCCAAGTCAATACTCAGCCAATTATTATCTCTCAACTCGAAGACCCTCACCAGCCATGGGACTAACATAAAATAATCGCCAAATTTTCATTTTCGCTGCTTGTGAGAAGAAACTTGTCATTAGATAAACCTCTGCAGACCCTCCTAAAAAAGTGGAAACGGAGGAAAAATAATAACAAAGCTTGAAAAGGCTAAATATATGCTTGAAACGATAGTGATTTTGTTGTTATTTTAAATTCGTCAATTAATCGAGTGATTTTTATATTCTTTCCTTGATATAATTTTTTTCAATTTCAAAAATCATTACTAGTAGAAAACTGTTTATATTTGTTTGGGTCTATCTAAACGGGAGGAGAATGGACCCAAGGCTGTGGGTGCGGTTGAGAAGGATGCAGAGGAGGGAACAAAGGCGACTTCCGGGATATGAGAGAGAGAGAGAGAGAGATTGGTCTAGCTGTAGTTTTATGCTAGTCCCGTTCACACCAATTGTTTGCGATTCGGATAAAAATTTAAAAATTTTTAAATATTAAATTTAAGTTTAAATTTAATTTGATTTAATTGATAATTTAAATTATTATTAAAAATAATAAAAAATTTAAAAATTTATTTTTATATTTTTATAATTATAATTAAAAATATTATTTTAATAAATAAATAAATATTTAGATAGATTAAAATAAAAATAAATTAATTAATAAAATAAATCAAATCATATCACATCACTAAAATAAAATTATTTATATTTATTTTTAAAAATTTTTAATAATAAAATATTATCTAATTTATCAATAATATATCAAATATAAATTTAATTTTTTTTAAATTATATTACACTCTTTTTATTAATCTTCAATCAACACATGGTTGCAAAAAGATTTTTGGTGAAATGGGATTCTTTTTTAACCGTCCACAGAACCACGCAGCCTTGTCAAGACAAGGATCTTCTTTATCAATTTGACAAGTGAATGTAAATAGCTTCCGCTAAAAGATTGGCTTTATCCCCACACTCATATTTTTAGAGAAATAAATTTTTTATCAAAAAAGAGAGTTTAATGTTGTTAAATTTCATTATCCTCCTACTGCTTTGGTTAAATATTTGTGAAAAAGATATTACAGTATAACAGAAATAAGAGTCTTTGTAGTTTAAGCTGTTATTTCCACTCTTGTTTGGTCGACATATATATATATATATATATATATTTATATATAAATTTGTCAAATTTATTCTATTAAAATCATGACTAAAGAAATTGTTACCCAAATTAACTACAACAAATGCATAAACTATACTTTAAAGATGATATCTAGTAAATTAAAGGTTTAAATACTATACTTAAATTTGACTCGACCAATAGATTTATTTTACTATTAAAAATATTAAAATATTAAAATATTATTTTTATATTAATATTTATATATATTTATAATTAAATTTAAATAAAATATTTTTATTAAATTAATGATGATTTAGGTAAGACTAAAAAGTATTAAATTTTAGAATAAAATTCACTTGTAATCTATAATCTTTTAGTGAAATTTTATTTTTATCTATAACCTTTAAAAATTATATTTATAATCAACAATCTTTATTAATATTTTATTTTTATTGATGACTTTTAAAAGTTATATTTTATTTCATATATAAATTTTGAAAATAATATGTATCATTCATAACCTTTTAACAATTTTATCATCCATCCGTTTTCCAATCAAAACTTAAAAAAAAAAAAATCCATTTAGTGATAGGAAAAAAGTTATAATTTAATAAAGTTAATTATTTTTTTATTTTTTTAAAAATTATATAACATGCATATATTTTTTATTTAATACATTTAATTTTATTAAAATATTTTTTTTTAAGATTTGATCGGAACTTAATAATTAATTTTTCAAAGTCAACATTTGCAATAAAATTTTTCAAACTATTAAGAAAAAGCACATTTATTTTTTTATTTTTCTCCCAAATATCTTTCTTTTTTCAAATAAATATGAATTTTATTTCGAAAATATTTTATACATAGGCTATGTATAGATCATAAAAATATTTTTGAAAAGATTTTGTTTTAAATTATATGATTTGATTATTTTAAAATTAATTTATGCATTCAATTTTTTAACTTTTAAAATTATTAACATCTTTTTTACTTTTCACATAAAAATAAATTTTACTCAAAAAATAAATGTATTATTTTTTAAACACAAATAATTGACATATATGAAACTAATTTTTATGAACTTTTATAAGTGTGTATCGTATCATGTGACTTAATAATTAAAGTTTACTTGAATGTTTTATAATTTTTTAAATTTTAACTACTAAATAGATGAATAATAAAATTTTTTAAAAGATTATGGATATTAGTATATTATGGATAAAAATAAAAATATTAATTAAAAGTTAAAGATGATTAGTATAACTTTTAAAAGTAATATATGAAATAAAATATTAATAAAAATTATAGATAATCAATACAATTTTTACAAGTAATTAATGAAAATAAAATATAAAAAATAATAAGTTACATATAAATTTTATTTTAAATTTTATATTCAAATTTAATTTAATATGAATGGTATAATTTATTCAACCATTAATAGTCAGCAGACCCTAAGGCAAATTAATTGATGCACAAATCCGGTTCTCACTATCATATTTCAATTATGGTTTGAATAAAACAAAACACATGTCAGTGTAGCTTTTACTTAGACGAAAAGGAGTAGCAAGCCCTCAAAAGTCTTAAACTCAAAGGTCTTGAAATGCGCTACGTGGCTTCTCCAGGAGCAACCGGCACTTCTAGTTCAAGAACTTGTTTTTTTACTTGTAAAAAAAGCAAAGGTTTAGAATTAGATTGTCAAAACTGGAAATATCTCCAATGGCTCGCGTCGCTTCAAACCCTCTTACTCTTCCTAGATTTAGGCCTTACTTTCAGGTTTCAGACTCGACCCAGCGCTTCAAATCTCCTTTCCTTTCTCAGAATAGAAATCGCAAGTTTCGAGCCATTGCTTGTCAAACAAATCCCATTCCCACTGAAACAGAACCCTCCAACAAGGTAACTCTCTCTAGCTTCTTTCTATTTGCCCTGCTATCTTCATTTGTACAAAAGGGTTGCTGTTAATTTTAGCAGATGGCAATTACAATAAGCTGAGACAGAAATATGGTTTTAATCTGCCTTTGCCTTGAAGAGATATTCTTGTAGCAGGAAAAAAATGTAAAAACGTAATCTATTGAATTGATTAGCCAAATTTTTAGGTTAATTGTTACCTATATAGTGTGTTAATAGTTAGTTGTATAGGATTATGATGCATAACTGAAGGATAAAAATATATAATATTGCTTCATAAGGCAAACTAAAAGTATCACTGAAAATCGTGGTGCCACAATCTAAGGTTGGGTTACCTTGTTTTTTTGGCTCAATTAAATCCGTGTAGGTTTTGCGAACAGGCGCTTTAAAAGCACTTGTTGAGTTACTGTCTATGGAAATATTTTCGCACTAAATGAAGTAATTGATAGTTAATCTGATAATTCCCAATGCGTTGAAATGCTAGAGAGAAAATTATGTAAAATTTATTATTGCCCAAACGTGCTGATGTTAGTTGAAATGGCTAGTTGATTTGAATATAAATGGGATTGAAATGAGGGTATCAATAGATTTATATTTATATTGAAGATTATTGGTTGCTAAAGATTTCTTCCTTCCCCTTCTTACGGTGGTATTATCGGGCTATGCTCTATTTTAATGCATGATGCATGTGAGAATCTAATTGAGCCAATCTGCAAAGTCCAAGTGAGTTTTGCATATACGAGATCATGTTTTCGATTTGTATGGTGCTGTTGGATTGGTCCCTATCAATGCATGCTTCTATGTAGAGTACACTATAATATTAAAACCGTATGCTGCAGTCCCAACGTAGAAATGTTTGAAGCCGCTACTCTTCTCACTTAACACATTGTATTTCCTCATTTATTGATATCATAGTTTTGCTTTAGTGAAGGCATTATTCCATTTTTACTCCCAATTGAACTTTTTGTAAGCCTAATCATGTCCTTCATGGAGCAGGAAAAGGTACTTTCTGAGCCTGTCTCTGTCAAAGACAGCAGTAGCCAAGCTACAACTTCGTCTGATGGAGGTGGATTTTCTGAATTTCCAAACAAAAGTGTAAATAGGCGAATAGCAGGAGGTTCTACCCTTGCAGCGGTGGGACTTTTCTTGTCATCACGATTGGATTTTGGCATTTCTTTGAAGGACTTATCTGCCGCAGCAGTGTCTTACGAAGAGGTTTGTTTTTCTTAATTTTTATACTCGATTGATATATCATTTTGTAGGATCCAGGTCTCAGGTAAATCCGTGGTTGACAGGCTAGGTTGAAGTGGTGACTTCCATGTGTCTAAAGCTAGCTAAGAAGCTAGTGAGGCCTTGTTTCAATGCAAGGGAGAGGCTTCGGAAACTTTAGGCCTCAGGTTTAAGTCCCATTATATGTGTTTGGTCCAGCTTTATGTTGGACTTTGTCTAGCTACATGCTGATTTCTTTTGTTTGATTTGTTTTATGGAATTATTATACAGGAGGTAATAGTTGCTCGTGATTGTAACCCGTAACTTCCTCAAGAAAAAGAAAGTCATATTGTTCTCATTTTTTCTGATAGTAAAGTCGGTTTTCCTTTGTAGATGACAATTTTAGAGATGCCACACTTAATTTATAGTTACGCACTACATCTTTTAAGGTTTTACTTTGTTTTGGTTTTATGATAAGGTTTTGAACTTTCCAGTCAATTATGACACTAGTTTGAGGTGACAAAATTTGCTGTGATATAGGGTTGCAATATTATCTAACACTCATCCTTTTTGGCTGGTTATAAAGGCTCTTTCAAATGGAAAGCCAACTGTTGTAGAGTTCTATGCAGATTGGTGTGAAGTATGCCGCGAATTAGCTCCTGATATTTATAAAGTAGAGCAGCAATACAGGTAATGGCTTCATGTTATTACTATTTTCTTTTGCTTCTCTGAATTGTTCGACTTTGTACATTTGTGTGGAAGAGAAATTTATTTTGAGCCCCAAGTGATTAGCCTCCATTCTAATGGACATTTAAAAGATGTATTTGTTTATGAACAAATTTATTTTCTAGTTTTTGAAACATTTTGAAGCGATGTTATTCTCAGTTTTTGATTGATAAATTTAACACATTCATAGTCCATGTGGAAAATTTCTCTGTGTTCCATAAATTACTTCACTTCTTAACGCCCAATTAACACCTTTGATTCAGGGATCGTGTGAACTTTGTTATGCTGAATGTTGACAACACAAAGTGGGAACAGGAACTTGACGAATTTGGTGTCGAGGGTATTCCACATTTCGCATTCCTCGACAAAGATGGGAATGAGGAGGGAAATGTTGTAGGCAGGCTTCCAAGGAAGTACTTCCTTGAGAACGTCGACGCTCTTGCTCGTGGTGAGGCATCGGTTCCTCATGCTCGTGTAGTGGGACAGTATTCGAGTGCCGAATCCAGGAAGGTGCACCAGGTTGTTGATCCCAGGAGTCATGTCTAGATGTTTTCTTCTTTTGAGAAGTGACCCGTTAATTCCTTAGTTGAAAACACACATACAAGGTAACCCATTTTCAACTTCATTTTATTGTGTATCCATCTGCATTTACGGACTTAATATATAAAAATTTTCGACTTGCTTTTTTCGTTTGAGGATGTCTTTTATAGAAGATCCCTAAATAACCCAAGTAAGCTGCATGCATATCATGTTAACATTTTGCTATTCAATTGGTAGCTTGCTTCTGAACCTGTTGCAACTGACCAAGAAATCGAATCCCGTTGTAGGTCGTTTTTATTTTTACCTCTATGCATGCCAACTGCTAATGTCTAATCTAAATAAATTCTCCTTGCCTTCATACGTGTCAGAAGTCCCACATTGTCAATTTAACTTGGTATCAGAGTTAGGTTCTTTGCTCGTTTTATTGGGTTGCCTATTCTAGCCGATTTCACTAGATATTTGAGTGTGGCTTATATTTATTATCGGATTTTCCACCTTATAAACTAGTTTCTAAGATCGGTTTTGAGTTTCTTTAACTATATGGTATTGTTGTACATGATCCCATATCATCACCCATTTTTTACCTACTCAAATTCTTATAACATTATAATATATATATTTTTTCATTGAAAGATTAGGAAAAATATTAAAATTTACTATTTACTACCATATTAAATTCTAAGCCTAATTAGTTCT
>JBBYHM010000016.1:1891192-1904691 GCA_038381775.1 Adansonia rubrostipa | reverse complement strand
ATAAATGGGAACATTTTGAAAACCCCAAACTTTAAAGGATGAAAATTATACAGTATAATCCAAATCAGGGAACCTTAAACCAAAGTGGATAAATTTTCAAATTTTCAGAACAGCTTTGATTACATTTCTCAATTTCATTCATCTCTGTCCTTTGTGGTAATGTTAGCAGACTGTCAACTAATAATAATAAATTATATGAACACAAAATATGCCAAGTACCAACTGTCAATCAGACATGGAATGAATAGGATATCAAAGGTTTGAAATTTGTCCAGTTCCTTGGGCCACGATGATTACTCCATTTTGTTTGCCTTTGATAAAGCTTTGTTTGGTTATCCTTTTCCTGTTACCAGCTATGATACACACACGAGCTCATTTAAATTGACAACGAAAAATTAATTTAATTTTTAAATAATTTATATTTATTTATTTATTTTAATTATTACTTTATATTTTATTTATATAAATTTAGTGCATCAAAGTAAAGTAAAGAATGATTTAAAAATGTTTTAAAAATTTCAAATAGCAGGTTCTTAGCTCATTCCGTCTTTTCTATTTATTAACTTTTAGAGAAAATTAACATATTAATACTAAAAAAAATGTATAATTGTTTGTAAATTGATAGGCTACGAATTTTATGCCAAAAGTTCAAAGAAAATTATAAAAAAAATACAAATTTTAAATTTTAGTTGATATAACTATACCCAATTATTTAATTTAGTAGTCAAAGATCATTTAAGAAAAAGTCAAACTTCTCCAATAAAAAGAAAGCTTCAAATTGTAAATAAATAAAAAAAAAAAACTTAACTTGAAATAAAGAAATTCCCCTGTATTTAGTCCTAAATATTAAAAAATTACTACTTGTAAAAAAAAAATGCAATTCAAATTCAAATTAAAGGATTATAAAAATGTTGACCAATATATTTCCCTATTTAGCATTAGATTTAGTTTTATATATATATATATATATATATATGAAATCTAATTTTTTAAAATAAATAAACAAATTAAAAAGTAAATATATTTTCGTCAAGTATAATATTTAAAAATGGGGAATAAAGGTAAAAGATTAGTTGTCCGGTGCATATAATAATCCTATTTTTCATTATTAATATAGGTTAATTAAAAATAATAATAATAATAATGACAGCATAACAAAAGCGGGGCCGCCAAACCGCTGCCAACCTTCACGCCAAAAAGATCCCTTGAATTGAAAAAAAAAAAAAAAAAGTCGACAGTTTGCAGGGAAGCGTCAATCAAGAGCTGATCAGCGTTGAGCGACAGCCTTTGATCGATTCTTCTTTACTCTGTCGCTCGCCGAGAGAGAGAGAGAAGAAAATCGAGGTCCCAAGCGACACGTAATTATTAATAAATTGAAAGAGTCTGAAAAGGGAAAATTGATAATCGAAGAAAGAAAGAAGAGGGCGGAAGGAAATTTTTTTTTTTTTGGGGGTAGAGCGATCTGAGCGGTTGCCGGTTAGAGGGTACAAATGGGGACTCTTCAAACATGGAGAAAAGCTTATGGTGCTCTTAAAGATACCACCAAAGTGGGTCTCGCTCATGTCAACAGCGATTATGCGGTAATTTGTTTTCCCGTTTCAAATGATCTGTTTCTCTATATTTAGTCTGTATAAAAATTTTATTGGGTTTTGATCTTTTTTATTTGATTTGTGAAATGTTTATAATTAGGATTTGGACGTTGCCATAGTCAAAGCAACCAACCATGTCGAGTGTCCTCCAAAAGAAAGGCATCTTAGAAGTGAGTTCCCTCCGCCCCTCTTCTTTTTTTTTTTTTTTGGATTTTCAGATGTGAATTTACATATCCAATTTATTTCATGGGGTTTTTGGTTTCTTTTATTGGGTATAAGAGGATTGGGGTTGATTTGATTTGATTTTGTTTTGGTTGTAGAAATCTTCGTGGCCACATCAGCTATTCGGCCTCGAGCAGACGTTGCTTATTGCATTCATGCGCTTGCCCGCCGATTGGCCAAGACTCACAACTGGACGGTATTAGTAACTGACTTTTATTATGATGGGAATCGTACTAATTGGACTTCTGTTTTTGATTTGATTTCGATTCAAATGTTCAATTGGATGATGATGCTTTTGCTTTAAGATGAAATTGATGGTTTCCAGTTAATAAGATTTTGCATTTAACACGAATGTTTTCAGCGTTAAATTAGTTTCTTATCGCTTTGTGGCTTGTATAGATGTTAGATTTTTTGACCATCAATTATATTAATGTGAATATGAAATTAAATGAGGCACTACTCTGATCAAGTGGAATGTTTTGCTATAATTTTTGTAGAAGAGTGCAGAGTTTAAAATGTATGCTAAGCAGGGGTACAGGAGTTCAGTTCAATACCTTTGCACTGAAACCTTAAGCAGTTTTTGTGGACTTGGACCCTGTTTCTTGTAGTTGAGCTTTGTTAATCTATAACCGTGTGCATTGTTTGTTTTTTTCTTTGGTATAGTTTCTGTATGTAACTATGGTTTCTAGACCCACCGAAAATACTATGGAGTACAACTAGAATTGCAACTGTGGGGGGGCGTTGGTGCAGTTGTTTGCACTGGAAAGTTGTTAAACAGATGGGAAAACTTTTATGGTTTATGAATTTCTTAAGTCTCTTTTGTGATTCATAATTACCAATTGTGAATAGACAAAATAAGTTGCTCTGATGTTTTACAATTTCAATGTCTAGCTCTTGTTCTCATATGGGTAGACGAACTTATTTTGTTATTGTGATTGTTTTTTTTCATTGTTCAATAGGTTGCATTGAAAACACTCATAGTTATCCATAGAGCTTTGAGGGAGGGTGATCCTACTTTCAGAGAAGAGCTTTTAAACTTCTCACAGAGAGCACGTATTCTCCAACTTTCTAATTTCAAGGATGATTCTAGCCCTATTGGTTAGCTTTCTTACTCTCTCTCTCTCTATTTGCTTGTGTATGGGTGCACGCATAAGTGTGCATGTGCTTCTCTATGTGTTTTCTGGTTAGCAGTAATAACTTCCGATTGATTTGCTTACTTCCTTCTCCACCATTTTTTCTATATGCCCTCCAGCATGGGATTGCTCTGCATGGGTACGCACATATGCATTGTTTTTGGAAGAAAGACTTGAATGCTTTAGGATTCTGAAGTATGACATTGAAGCTGAGCGTCTCCCAAGACCTGCTGAGGGGCAGGACAAGGTATCATTCTTTCGGGAATATTTGTTCCATTGAATTACACAGGTTTTTAGTTTTACCTTCTGTGGGTTCATGGCCTCCTGCAATTTGTTGTTCTTTAATGGGTAGGGTTACAGCAGAACCAGGGAGTTGGACGGCGAAGAATTGTTGATGCAATTGCCTGCTCTGCAACAATTGCTTTATCGTCTTATTGGTTGCCGGGTACTTTAGTTTATGTTAATGTTTTCGAATTTGAGTTTGTTTTCTCAACATTTTGAGATTCTGTTACTTGTTCATATTCTCACCATATTTAGAAGGTAATAGACTTCTCTGCTCTCTTGCAGCCAGAAGGTGCTGCTATAGCCAACTATGTCATACAGTATGCTTTGGCTCTGGTATGTTCGCTCTTTCTTTCTTGGTTAGGTATCTGTGTCATCTTATCTGGCCCTGAAATCTTATTTCAAATTTGTCAGTAGTGGTGTCTGGATGTTTTCATTCAGTTAAATTCGTTGTTTGAGTGTCTTATGAAGATTTGAACTATAATCTGTGTCCTCATCCAAAAACTAAAATGCATCTGTCAAGCAGTTCTTTGCAAATTTATAAAACTGAATTGGTGATTTCGTTATTAAAGGGCACCATAAGTATAATTCTTATCTAGTCTTATGGTCTTGTTCTGAGTTTTCTACTAGCAGACCTGGGATCTCCTTTTGTTGAATTCAAAGTTTAGATGTCTCCTAAAAGATGTTTTTTTTTTTTTTTTTTTCCAATTGCAAGTTTTACAAAGTTCATAGAAATATATTCGCGTGACAAAGTAAGAGAATAATTTTGAAACCCCCTTTTGTATCTGCACCTCCTTTGTCTGCACTGTCAAAAATTATATGAGAGTTTTCTTTGTGTTTGTTAAAAAAAAAAAGTGGGAAATGTATTTTTTTTTCCACCGCTTCCTAAGAATCTATTTATCTTCCCATAGGGAATTAGTAAAATAATGAGAATCTGACGATGGAAGCCATTTATATTGAAATTATTTTGACCTTGTAATATTGCAATTTTTAGGTACTGAAGGAGAGCTTCAAAATATATTGTGCTATTAATGATGGAATTATTAATCTTGTCGACAAGGTAACATGGTTTTTTTTCGTCGTTCATGGAAAGAATTTCCTAGTTTGAGGCAGATGCTTCTCTGTTTTATTTTTCAAAATGGCTGCTCAAGTTGTGATTTGTTGCAGTTTTTTGAGATGCCAAGACATGAAGCTGTCAAAGCTCTTGATGTATACAAGCGAGCTGGTCAGCAGGTGAAGCTATATATATTTTTTAATTACATCAAATGTTTAATCTGATTAGTTGCTTTTATGATTATCGGATTATATTCTCACTTTGTTGCTAATCATGGATGGTCTGATATCTCAGTGTTAACAGTTAAATACAATGTTGGCTTACTAAAATATGTTTAATGTTTATGATGCAGGCTAATAGCCTTTCTGATTTCTATGAAGTTTGCAAAGGATTGGAACTTGCTAGGAACTTCCAGTTTCCTGTTCTCAGGGAGGTATGGGTTCTTTGGAGGTGATTTGTTGTTTAAGTTGGCTCTTTTTTGAATTTTTTGTTGAATACTTTTTATGTTAATTAATCGCTATTCTTGTTCCAGCCACCGCAATCTTTCCTCACTACCATGGAAGAGTACATTAGAGAGGCACCACGTGTGGTTTCTGTTTCAACAGAACCGTTGGTTAGTACTCTTTTCACTATATTCCAGATAACACAGCACATACATGCATACATATGTTTGTATAGGACACAATCGCATTTGAGTTATGGTGATATTTTTCCCATATTTTAGAACTGCTGACTAGTTTTGTTGTGATGAAGGAATATGATACAGCTATATTTTATAAGCTACAAAATCTTCAATGCTTAATTATGCAGCTGGTCCCAAGACTAGGAATGATATTAATTTGCAAAGTTATGAACTAACTGTAAGAAAGGTGACATTGTGATAGTTGGAGTTCATTATCCATAATAGATGTGTGAAAATGAAAATATTTTGTGGAAAAAAATCTGGAATGTTGTTTTATGGTGAGAGGATTCTAGCTGAGTTGAGAGAAAATTGTCTAGATCAGCTTTACTTCAATCCGTTAATTCTTGGCTGTTGTTTGAAAAAAGTTTGAAATAAGTATCAGTGCACCTCTCGCTGTGAGGATGCAGAGGCAAGCGAGTGATTATGTAGGAAAAGAGATGTGTGTACTTATGAGAGAGGATAGAAGTAAGATAAACTGTGGGAAATATGACAAAATTTGCTTCAGATGGCTTTCTAATCTGAAATAAAAGATGAAAATAATGCCATAAAGAGTGTTATGAAAGCAAGAGGTGGCTAGAATAAAAATTAAGCTGAGATGGAAGAGCAACATGATTTGTTGCTAATGTAACGGCAAAGTTGATTTATAAAACTTGCCTTCCAATATTAGGATCCATAAAATGAAAGACCTTTGAAACTTTTTCCCCCTCTCTTTGCTCCCTTTTTTTTTTTTTTTTTTTTCAGAACTAATGGTTCTGTTGTGTACAGCTTCAATTAACATACAGACCTGAGGAAGGCCCTTCTGAAGATACTAAATTATCCAATGATGAACCTGAGTCATCTGCTTCTGCTGCTGATGATGCAGTTTCCAGTGTTGAGACTGCTCCTCCTCCCCCTCCCCCACCTCAGACCAACATGGACACTGGAGATTTACTGGTAATGTTTCCTTTGGAGTTTCATAATCTCATCCTGTTCATCTACTTCATTTTTTTGTTGATTGCATTTGGTGGGTTCAGGGATTGAATTATTCTGCACCTGATGCCACAGCAATTGAGGAAAGTAATGCTTTAGCTCTGGCCATAGTACCGACTGAATCTGGTAAATTCTGTTTCTTTTTATTTGTTTCCTTTTCCCTCTTATTTGATGGATGTTATTCTGATCTTAACTGTTGCCCCAATTAGCTAAGATGCAAATGTTTTATTTTGCAGGAACTGCTCCAACATTCAATTCTAGTGCTGCTCAGCCAAAAGATTTTGATCCTACTGGATGGGAACTTGCCCTTGTCACTACACCAAGTACCGATATTTCTGCACCATCTGAAAGGCAATTGGTATGCCATTTCTGTGCCTTCACTTCTTATTCCGTTCTTATGTATTTTTGTTGTCTGGGAAATGTGACAATTTACTGTCAAAAGCTTGGGATGATTGAAGGTAGGGATATGGTTGAAATATTATCAAGTTAAATAAATACTCTGTATTTGTACAGTAAAAGACATGACATCTCTTTTATATTTATATAATTTTTGGAATCTGCCTTACTAATTCCAGCCTTTTTAAAAAAAAAATTTGGAATTAGGACATCTGAGTTCTGGTTTACTTCTCTGGTCAAGTTTATTTAGGAAATATCTTCATCTTTTTCCAGCATTTTTAGATTAGATTTTCCTTATCATGCAGTTTTATAGATACCATGCACGGCAACTGAAAGATACTAAGTGTCCAAGTGTAAATACGTCGAGGAAATTCTGAGCCTCTGACAAACTAATCTTAATTATCTAATTAAATTTGTCATGGAATAATTTTCAGGCTGGTGGATTGGACTCACTCACTCTCAACAGCTTGTACGATGAAGCAGCATATAGAGCTCAGCAGCCTGTATATGGAGGTGCAGCTCCAAATCCATTTGAAGTCCAAGACCCATTTGCCATGTCAAATAACATTGCTCCCCCGACAGCAGTTCAAATGGCAGCAATGGCTCAACAGCAAAACAATCCTTTTGGTGCATATCAGCCAACCTATCAGCAGCCACTGCAGCAGCAACATTTGCTAATGAGCCCATCTAATCCGTTTGGTGATACAGGGTTCGGGGCTTTTCCGGTGAACCATGTGGTCCCTGTTGGTCAGCCACATGCCAATAATAATCCATTTGGAAGCACAGGCCTTTTGTAATGTTAAATGTGGTGAGTTCAATTCATGTATCTCGATTGGTTCAGTTGGTTTCGGCATCATTTTGAGGTGATGAAAAAGACTGTGTAGGTTATTTTACCCACGTGATGAATGGCTTTTTAGCATCAGTGTTACTACATTTTGTATGGGTTTGTAAAGTCAGTGAGTGAATAGTCAAAAACGTAATAATATCTATTTGATACAAATTCTGAATATGCAATTAATTTTGAAAATTTCCCAACATATGTCTCTTTTACATTTAATTTTGTAAATATCTGTATGTAAAGTCATCCTAACTGCCTGAATATAGCGTTTGAACTTGCATGTTAAAGTTCACGTCGAATTTTTGTTAGGAAATGTGCATTTAATTTAAATGGAAATCTCATATGTTGAATGATTGATGTCTGAACCTGCATTCGTAGTAAAACACCCCAATCAAGACAGCATTGTGCATTTCAAGGTGAAAATTATGTCTCAAATCATTATGATTAGTTTAATAAAGGCAACGAGCGGCTTACATTTTTTTATAAGTGATAGTTTTTTAATCCACTTGTAAGGTTAAAAAATTATACTTTAATTATATCAAAATGAACTTATAATTTAATAATATTTTGACATTATACTTAAATTCATTAGATATATAAACATGTTTGATAGTTGTATTAAAGTTGGAACAAGCAACTTAGACAAACAACATCATTAAACAAAATGTGGATTAATTCGAGAAGGGATAAAGGAAGTGAAAAATACCCATTAATCTGGCAAAAAGGAAGCCATGGAGGATGGTGATAGAATAGAAAGTTGATGCCATATATAATATGATAACAGGAAAGTCCGTGCAATCATGTGCTCTGTGTGTGTGTGTGTGTGTATTGGGGGGTTAATGATGATATGTTTCTCATTTGGGAAAACCCTTTTTCCTTTGCATGCATGCATGTTGTCTATATCCTTGCCTCATCTAACATGTTCTCTTTGATTAATCAGTTCTCAATATATATTCATAGATGTAATTAAAGATTTCAACCATTAGCTCACTCATTCATCCCATGGGAATTGTACAAGCTCCTTTCATCTTTTCTCTACTTTTGTTTTTGAGTAAAGCTATTTTGACGACATTTATCATTTCTTAATAGTACTACAGTTATATATATATATATATATTGTTTTTTTTATCTGAATGAGAGAGAAAGGGTAATAAAATTTAAAAAAAAAAAAGATTCAAAGATATTTCAAAAGGTAAAGGAGATTGGAAGCAAAAAAGCAAAAGGAGAGTGGGAGAAGATGAGGAAAAGGGCAGCAAAAAAGCAAGAGGAAATAAGGGGGTGTCAGCCCCCACCACCCCAACCGCTCTCAAATCACCATCATTACCATCACTCCCCCCATTTCTCCGTTCTTTCTTTCTCATTTTTCTCTGGCAGTAGTACTCGTTATCGTTACTGGGCTCATATATTAATATTATATATTTATATATTTAATTATAATTATATTTAAAATATATCAATAATTATATTATTTTAAAAATATATATTCATATCATATTTTAATTATTTATCTTATTAAATTTGTATAATTATATTTAATACCATCAAATCTCCTATTTTCTTACTTTTTTTTTCCTTTTTTTATTATTATTATGATCTTTACTTGTGCTTCTTGTTAGTATCCTATTTGCTTATAATGGCTGATTGTTGTTCATTATTTGCCTTTGTTATGCATTTAATCATAGAGTCAAAGTTTCCCATATGAAAAAAATACCCAAATATTATTCTCAATCTCATGAATGGGAGTTTTTTTTTTCTTCTTTTTTTTTTTTAAATGACCAAATAATAAAGCTTAGAATATTTGCATAAACCTCCCAAGACTGATGACTTTTATTTTCTCCCCATAGATGCCTTGATATTAATATTTTATACATTTAAGGAACCAAAAAAAAAATGAAAAAGAGTAACAAATCTAATAAATCTTTCCGGGCATGGCCAAGGTTTTTTTTTAGGGCAATGGTCCACAAAAGAGGGGACAAATTGTCCTCTTTATTTTCACTTTTTTAAGTGTTGACACCACTTTATATTAGATTTTGAGCAATATGGGGTTTCTTTATTGTTTTTAACAATTTCTTGGAACCAATTTTATGTTTAATTAGTTCTCCAAATTTATTACTTTCTTGTCTTCTCTTTCCAAAGACTATATTAAGGCCCCCCCCCCTTTGATTTATAGGATATTTTTATCTACTACGCTAGGTAATCAAATGTAAGTAATTCAAATTTGAAAAAATTTGAATTTAAAATGATTCGAATTTGTATAGTTATTATTTTTACTAATTAAAGCGGTCCACAATTTTATTTCTATTGTATTAATTATATTTATATGAACAAACATAGTTATCATCTATCATAATCAACTAATTTGAAACAAAGTATACTTAATTACTTCATTCATTACAAAACTCAAATATTTTTTTCATTTGCATTTTCCATCATGATTTTTTGCATTCAATTTGAAATATCACAAAAGATTTTCCCTTTCATCAAATGGAGAGAAATCCACTCAAAAGATTTTTAGTTCTACACAATATGAAACTAAAATCAACTAAAATATGACTAAATTTTCTTTTCCGAATTCATCAAAATCTTTGATATTTTGAATAAAAAGGAAAAAAATAAAAGAAGAAGGAAAAGACCCCAAAATAAATTATTTTAACCTAATTAACTAAACTTGTGCAGCAGCTAGCACTTGAAAAATCCCAACAAAGTCCTTGTGGAGAAGCAAATAGATTTGGACAGTTCAACTAATGGCTGAAGCTTATCTCAACTGAAAATAGGTTCTAATTTCATGCTTCAGCCCTACACATTTCTCTATTTTTCTGCTTGACGGATTACCAAACCTTCCTCTTTGCTCCATTTTTGCCATTAAACAACACTTTCTTAAGCCCTATATTCATTCAACATTCGAATACTAAATTACAATTACATTCAAATTTTTACTAAATTGAAATCAATTAGATTCTTTTTTTTTTCCTTTTTAATCTATAAAATTTTAATGATTTGATCGAGTAATTGAGTTAGCTATGAAAAAGAGCATTTACTAGAAAATTATTGATCATATTTTTTATTTTTGTTGCTCGAGTCAGATCTGTTCATGTATCATATCATCCAATAGGCTCGGCTCATATGAATCCGCTTTTGATTGTTTAGTGAACTTTTTATTTTTTTAAAGCATTTTTATCTTTTATATATATATATATAATCTTTTAAATATATGATAAAACTTTTAAAAAATTTAAATAAACTTAAAACGAATATATACTTTTGTTCACACTCACTCTTAAGGTCAAATTACTGGTAGTGTTATATTTTTATAAAGATGGCCCCTTTCTAATAAAACAATGCTTAAAAAATAAAGTTATTTGCAATGGTTATGATTGCCAACGAGGAACAACAAGGGACACCTGCATGATTATTATGGTACAAGATTAAGCAAAATATACTTTCACATTTTTCTTGGATGATTGTCTTAGTAACCACGCCAACCATGTGGGATGATAGCCTGAAGGGTCCCTCACAATTGAGATTATCTCTTTTTCTAATTCTATTGGGATCCTGTTTTTCTTGTCAAAAAATAAAAATTATTAGATTTTCTTTGTTTCTTTCTTTTTTTTGGATTAATGAATTCAACAATTTGAGGTGTGGCTCTTAAACTTTAGACCACTAAAGTTTGGACCGTCGAAATGTGAAGGATTTCATTTGAAAAATAAGTGTGATTTCTATTTGATTGTTTTTAATATTTCCAGACAATGGCCTAAGAGTAGATGCTTCCAACAATGGAGTATACTTTCGTAATTTTTAGATATAACATGATTATAAAACGTAAAAAATTAATGTAAATACGATATAAATATTTTAAAATTTATTAAAAATAATATTTTATATAAAATATAAAATATTTTAAATATTATTATAATATAATAAAATATGTAATTATAATACAAATATACAAATGATTAGATGCAAATCAATGGCAGCTTATTTGACTGCAGAAATTTTCAGCACTCCTTTTGTGTGATCACCTTACCGCTCTTTTGTTCAAAAAACACTAAAATGGCTCTATCAAAAAAAAAAAAAAAAAATCCTATGTAACTTGTATTCAAGTTTCTAAAGAGTATTCTTCGAAGTTGATTAACATTTAAAGAAAAAAAAATCTACCCTTTAAATTCTGAGTTAAAATGTAAATAATTAAGAAGGGATCAATTTAAATTAACAAATTAATTTTATACATTTTTATAATTTTATATATGATTAATATTTTAATAAATTGATTATTGAATTTAATAAAATAATAACACTCAACATGTATATAAAATTTCAAATTGATTCGATGTTTTTATTATATCGATTAAAAGTACTGTTTAAAAATATATTTATTTAGCAGTTAAATTTTTTTATATAAAAAATAATTAAAATTTTTTTAATTTAATTGACATTTGACATGTATAATTTATATAAATAAAACATAAAATCCAATAATCATACTAAATAAATATTAATCATATAAAAATTTATAGGAATATATGAAATTAAATTAATTTTATAATAACGTAAAGAAATCATATTGGATAATTAATTATCTATTTCAACAAAAAAAGTGAGTTTTCTTTTTTTTTTTTTTGTTTTACTTTACTTTATTCAAAGATTTGCTTTGAGGTGGAATCCTATAGCTGAAAATTTTTATGTCTGATCATACAATATTGAAAGCAGAGGAGAGGGAACAAAACCATCTTTAGTGGTTAAATTAATCAAATTTAATTTTAACTTAGGATTGGGATTTGAGGGGTTAAAAGCCCAGTGAGGGGGACGGGGGTGGGGTCAAAAAATAAAATGAGACATTAAGCACTATTTACCTAAAATTGAATAAAGCAAAAGTTTGGCAAAGCAGAAAAGTAAGGTTCGATCCACTGGGAAAAAAATTATAATTGTAAAATATATTGGCTTAATTTTCATCTAAGAATATAAATTTACTTAATATGAAGTTAACTTCAATTTGTTTATATACTTATCTTTAAAAAATGTTTAAAAATTAGATCATATGTTAAATTAATGAGACTTTCGATCACCACTTGGACCGATTGAACCGATCGGTTATATTAAAAAATTTAAATAATAAATAAGTATTAAATCAAATAAATATTTATTAAAAATATGTATCTGATTAAATGATTGAATCAAGATTTAAGAGATTTAAAGCTCAATTATCTTCACATACAAGAATTTTTAAAAAAATTTAGAAATAAGTTTTTAATTGATTTTTTTTTTCGATTTAGAAAGTTTATGTATCAAATAGGATAGATCATCAACTTGATCTAACAGGTTCGATCCGATTTTTTCAACATTGATTTAAAATTAAAATTTTAATATTTGTAATTTCTTTCCTATTTTCATATTATAATTTTTTATTATAAATATATATATTGTAATTAAGTACACAATCATGATCACACATTCATGTATTTTATAAAGGCCGTGAGAATAAATAATTTTTCAAGGGCAAAAAAAAAAAGGAAGAAGAAAACGAGATCATCTCAATGTGCGGCCTTGACCTACCGATGAATTGTGGGAGGCTTTCCATTTTCATGAATAAAGTTGATCAAGTGAGAGTCTCAATGTGCAATACAATGTGAAATTGAGGAAAATTTTCTGAATTCGACTTGTTTGCTTTGGTGCAAGTCAAAAAGCTAACCCCAAAACGAAAAATGCCCATATTGTGTTTCGGAAACCAATTCTCTATTTTAGAAATATGACGCCCATATGAAGACTATGGATTTTTATTTGCACTAAAGATATCATAATTTGAGATAAAGAGTCTTGATGAACGTTATAGTTTTTAATTTTATAATTATATAAATTAATTGAGTTAAATTTAAATTCAAGTATACTTATTATTTAGTGCATTAAAGAGAAATTTTAACCCAATTCTTGGAACATGATATTTTCATTGTTAAATTAAATTATTAAATATATGCATGTAAATATTTGACTTAATAATAATATATAAATGCATTCTTAATACAAGGAATAAGTTGAATCTCCTTATTTTCAAATTAAAAATATCAGTCACTTCATTTTACTTTTAATTTTGAATACATTATGATTATATGATATAAAAATAGAACGAAAAAAATAACTAAAATACGATATGAAAAAAATTAGATGAATAAAATACATAAATATATTAAAATTTATATAAATACATAATATCGTATTCTAAGAATACACGAATTATTATAACTATTCTTTTTAAGTGCAAGAACCTTAGCTACACAAAATTGTATGATAAAATTAGTACTATCTTGTAAAGAGAAGAGTAATAATTATGTGTATTTTTATC
>JBBYHM010000016.1:1823461-1847594 GCA_038381775.1 Adansonia rubrostipa | reverse complement strand
TGCGAAAATGTAGATGCTCGATCTTTGCGACTTTGGGATATCTTTAATCAAATTGATGATTCTCCAATGTTTGAAGCTAGTGAGGAAATTTTGGTTAATTTCCTCCTTAAAGCAAATTCCATGGCTGATGTATTAGCTAACAGGGAGTCACCAGATCTAATATATTCTACGGGTTGATGGTAACTTATATATATTCTTTAATTTCTGGTTTTCTCTACTTCTTATATAGCTAGAAACCCAGAACCATTATCAGTCATCTAGGTTCTAAGTTGTTTCGGTTTGATTAGGTTATCATTCATTCATTTTCAAATTCCACGTGTGTAATTACAATGAAATAAAAAATTTTACTTTCATGCAATAAGAAATCTATGGCTTTTTTATTTTTTTTATAAAGTTTGAGTATTTATTTGAATGTTATCTTAGGATATTTCAACATAGATAACAAAAATAATAAGTAATTTATTATATTAAATTTCTCAAATGGTAAAGCTGTGGTAATGTTATGTTGTCAATGACGTTGGGATATCAATATATTGCTAATTAATCAAATATCTAATTTACCCTTCTTTTAAAAATCTATTTTTTTACTTTATAATATTAAGTCGATAATATCATGTCAAAAAATTGTTAACCTCTAACAATTAAGTGATTAAAAATGAAAAAATTTAATGAGTATCTATAAAATAAAAAAATAATTACTATATTGTTTTTTTTTAATATTTCAAACAAATACATTTGATATAAAAAACTTTTTCAATAAAAAAAGCTTCTAATGATTTAAAGGTATCGATAAATATTTGTTAACAAAATATATTAAAAATTTAAAATTTTTAAACATTAATCATCAAATCCTAATTTGTATAGTGCATAATAAATAAATAAAAAAACAATCACGGAATTACGATATAATATATAGGGGAAGCATGTGTCTTTATTTATGAAGTAAAGATCCAGCTGATGACAAGTAAATTGTACAAACTTCACGATCATGCTTTCATCAAATGACAGAAGAAGCAAATTTATTTTAAAATAGATAAAAGTTTTTTATGATTATTATTCATTATTAATTTATTTAAGGTTGAGACATATCATATATGTCTTTTTTTTAAACTATTTAATTAGACGTTGAAAAAGCAAGTGCCGACATTCTTTAACCAAGTGATGAAAAAATCACCGCATGACAGTATCAGAGATAGTCTCGTTTCACTTTTCAAATTCCACGGTCCATTTCACCCAGCTCCTTTCCCATTTTGGCGTCACGTTAAGGATGGACTTCCAGCTCTTGCAAGAGTTTATGTTTTCAACCCTCACCAATTTGGAAACAATTGTCCTGTTTTCGTCGTTCCACATTTTTCATCAGTTCTTTAATAGTGTCAGACTTACCCAGAAGAGGGCAACAAAGCATTAGCATTAATTAGAGTTAGAAAAATAAATTATTACGACACAAATAAATAATACAGATCCGTAAGATTTGTTTTTATGTGATTACGTGACGAAAAGGGCAATATATATTGTGGCCGTAGGCTGACAGCTTACCTTCGACAACATAAGACCACAACTGGACAAATCCAAGAGAATCCTAGTCACCTTGAATAAGTTTAATATATGTAATAAGTTGATTGGACATCTTTGGAATCTGTTGGGCTTTGGTCTTGTACGCTTCATAGAGCTTAGCAGCTGACGACTTTATCTCAGCTATGCAAGCCATCTTCCCAGTTTGAGCCATTGCTAACTTTCGTTTGCTAGCAAGGAAAACCAAGAAACTAGTACGAGTTGGGAGAATGTTTTGCTTTGCGGATTGCCATATGAAAAAAAGGGAAAACTTTGAGAGTGCTATATTTGCAAGTATAATTTTAAATTGTTATTTTGTTATATCATCTATTTTAAATTAATTAATTTTTTAGCAATACGATGTAAAAATGTATATTATTCACATTTAATATAAAAATACAATTTATTTTGAGAAAATATTCTATTGATTAAAGCTTAAAATTTCATATTAAAAGTTTATGATAAATATGTGTAATTAAAATGAAACGGGAGAAGAGAATGACCTCTCACGATCTAACACGATATCATGTGTATATATAGTATAAAAGTTTAAAAAAATAAAAATATAATTTAATATCCAACTTAATTAATATTAATCTTATTAAAAGCCTACAATCTTAATTCAGATAATATAATGATGCATTAATTAACTTTTTATTTCCTGTGTAATAGACATTTAGTTTGAAAGAACAATAAGTACATACTATTACTATTACTCTACATATAAGTTTAAGCTATATAAGCTTATTTGAGATAATTAGAAAATTAAATTTAAATAAATAAAAACTTAAAATCAAACCGCACATAGTATAATAGTTAGTTGTTGTCGTATTATCAGCCAAAAAGTTCAACTCAGCGTTGGCGAGCTGGCGAAACTACAATAATTGCTAGCTGAACAAATTTTTTTCAGCCACGTTTTTGCATTATTATGGATTTAAAAAAGATTGCCTTAATGATATTGTTATGACGTGTTCCGTGGCTGCTTGGTGTCGGTCTGTCCGCAAGTCCTTCCTTCCTCTGTCTCTCTCTCTCTCTCTCTCAAAGTAGTTATTAAATTTTGTGGGCACTCAATTATTTGATAAAACGCTTGATTGAAATAGAGGATATTTTTAGTCGTACAAAAATAATTAATTTTTTTATTATTAATTTAAATAATTAAATTTAAATTTAATAATTTATATTATATTTATATATTTTATCGTATTATAATCGTATTTAAATTTTTTTATATTTATATTAATGTTGATAAATTTATAATTTATATTATATAAATTTTAAAAATATATTTATATTATAATTTTTTTATTTTAAATATATTATATTTATATGATCGTATTAAATATTATCAAATATAATTAAATTAATTGTCTAAAAAGATTCAATTAAAATCAAAAATTAATGATGAATATCTCAAATAGTTAAAAAATTAAGCGTATAATTTAACAATTATCGGATCAAGTGGACACCCATTTCTGGCTGCAAGAAATCTAATCATCAAGTTAGATTTTTTTTTTTAAAACGTTCTTGAAAAAATCATTTAATTATTATATTATTTTTTAAAATTTTATAATTTATTATTAAAATTTTTTTAAAATATAATTTTTATATGAATAAAAAGTATTTATAAACACTCGTTAATCAGATATTTTTATTAGTTAATTTGCCAAGCACAAACTTTTATAATTTTTTCCCGAAGATGAGATGGTAAGTAAAAATTATATATGTGGCGGACGACAATTGGCTAGGCTATATGAATTTGAGTAGTATCATTTGGAAGGGATTGCTGCCTAAACATAGATGCCAATCTATAAATTGCATTGCTCTAAAAACCATCAAAATAATTATCTTCTCTTCACTCTGAAACCCGAGCCAGCGATTATCTTGCTGCAGTCGACAATCTTTTATATTTCTTTTTCACTTTTTTGTTTCCTTCCTCCCCTACTTCCCTCTTTTGTACCTTTTCTTCTCTTTCGTTTCCTTTATTTCCTCTCCTATTTTCCCTGGCCAAGCATCCCATTTTCCAAAAGTTGCTTTCTTCTCTTACGTCTTTTTCAATAGATAGATATATATATATATATACATATATATATATATATATATCTCTCCATTTAAAAACCACAAGTCTAATCATTTCAACTTTCACTATTGATACAACATGTATTTTTTTTCAACCACTCTTTTTATGACTAGTCGTGATCTTAACGACAGAAAAAAAGATTGATCAAATTTTTTTGAGTCTGACTCATAGTGATCTTTTATTAAAAAATAACTTTAGTTATCAAATGATTAAATAATTAGAAATAATTTATTTATGATATTTAGTTGACATTCATAAAAAGTATCTAATGAATTATGAGTTCAATACATCCTGTTCAGCAAAAAAATAGATATTTCTTGCTCATTATCAGACAATCACTTATTCACAAACTTCGAAACTCTGCCAATGTTATGAACAAATCCCTTTCTTCATACATATACGTAAAAGATCATTGTCACACTTAAAAAGCCGAGCACTCTATCGTTGAGTTACGAAAAAAAATTAAAATATATAGATAAACTCAAAATAAAAACTAAAATTCTACGAGGCAATCAAAACACAAAATTAGAGAAAATTAGAATAAAATAAAAAATACAAATTCTCAGATAAAAATATAGAAATAGAAATAGAATAAATGAAAGATGTTTGTAATTTGTATTATATTAATTTTGAGAATATATTAGTGTTATGATTTTTTTTATTTTAAATATATTATATTTACATAATCATATTAAATATTATTAAATTTAATTAAATTGATTGTTGAAGAAGATTCAATAAAAACAAAAATTAATGATAAATATCTCAAATAGTTAGAAAATGAAGCATAAAATTTAACAATTATCGGATCAAGTGGTCACCCATTTCTGGCTGCAAGAAATCTAATCATCAAGTTAGATTCTTTTTTTTTTTTTTCAACGTTCTTGAAAAAATCATATAATTATTATATTATTTTTTAAAATTTTAAAATTTATTATTAAAAATTTTTTTAAAAATAATTTTTACGTGGATAAAAAGTATTTATAAACACTCGTTAATTAGATATTTTTATTAGTTAACTTGCCACGCGCAAGCTTTTATATTTTTTTTCGCAAAGATGAGATTGCAAGTAAAAATTGTATATATGGCGGACGACAATTGGCAAGGCTATCTGAATTTGAGTAGCATCGTTTGGAGAGATTGCCGCCTACACATAGATACCAATCTGTAAATTGCAGTGCTCTAAAAACCATCAAACTACTTATCTTCAAAGCTAATTTTTGTTGTAATCGAAGAGATATCTTAGTGCAAAATAATGGCATCTTCAACACTGACTGGTAAGCTCGAGGCTGATATTGAGATCAAAGTTTCTCCCGAGCAGTTTTATGATATGTTCTCCAACAAACCGCACCATGTGCACCATACTTGCTACGACAAGATACAAGGATGCGATTTACACGATGGTGAATGGGGAAAGTCGGTTCCATTATTAACTAGAGTTACGTGCATGGTATAAACATTAAAAACCCAGAAGTATTTCATTCTTCCATGCTTTTTTCACTTGATTTATTTATGTGTTAAATTTTAATAACAACATAATAAAAAAAAATTTATACATAGATGGAAAGGCTAAAGTCTGAAAGCAAGTGGTTGAAGCGATCGACCCTGACAAAAACTTGATCACTTTCAGGGAGATAGAGGGAGATCTGATGGAAGAGTATAAGAGCTTTTTTTCACGGTTCAAGCTTCGCCCAAGAGTGAGGGTAGTGGCAGCATAGTCCACTGGACTTTTGAATACGAGAAGCTGCATGAGGGGATTGCACATCCTGAGAGTCTGCCGCAATTCTGACTCGATGTCTCCAAAGATATTGATGCTCACCTCACCCAACCAAAGTAAAAACGATCGATTATGAAAAATGCTATGTTGCTAGAAGCTGTACTCATCTATGAATAATACAGTTGCTTTGTTTTGCGTTTTAATTTGAAAATGTGTATGTTTGGATCGATCGTTATGTTATCAACAGCGGGTGCTTTTTATGTTCTTCATATGTTTGTTGTTTATGTATCGAATTGAATCTATCTTATGCTTCTGTTGTATCCAGAACATATATATATATAACTATGATATCGTAGTTTCTTTCTACTTTTTTTTTTTAGTTTTTTGGGCTTATTTTTTTCAAGGGAGATATATTTGAGATTCAGAGTGCAAATTTAGAAGTATGCTACTTATAAAGGAAGTTTACAAATAGATTTTCATTGAAATATGTTTTTGATTACCTAAAACAAAAATTAATTAACGGTAGAAGCTTTAAATTGTTCGGCTTAGAAAAATTAACCATAAAAACTTAATTAGGAAGTTATGCATTTGAAACATCCACAGTCTACATATTTATCAAGTAAATTTCACAATTGACAATCAATTTAGACAACAATAAAATCATTAAATTTTAATTTGTATCAATTAAATTATTAAAATAAATATTTTAAAAACTTTCATCCAAAAAAATTAACAAAAAAAAATGTGATTATCAAAGATTTTATAATTTTTTTTCTTTCATTACATATCAATGCATTCCATCTTCATCTTCTCTTCACCCTCAAGCCCTAGCTAGCGCTTCTCTCTTTTCACCCCCTATCACCATGCCGGTCACTAGCGTTGGCGATTATCCCGCTGCAGTCTGCAATCTTTTATATTTCTTCTTCACTTTTTTGTTTCCTTTCTCCCCTACTTTCCTCTTTTGTACCTTTTCTTTTCTTTTGTTTCCTTTCTTTTTTCTCCCACTTTCGCTGGCCGAGCATCCGATTTTTCAAAAGTAGCCATCTTTTCTTGCAATATCTCCAATTGAAAACCACAACACTAATCAATTCAACTTTCATTTTTCTTTCAAAACTATTGATTTAGGTTTTGGATCAATATTCAAGTTGAGTACAGAAGCTAGTTAATTTTGGTTTCCCTATAATTAGAGTTGTAGAGCTTTATCCATTTATTTATTTAATCGAACTTTGAATTCACTTTTTTGTTCTATACCAAAAATACGAAGATGATTATTTTGGATTGATATGGAAAACAATGGATTCTTAGAATTCTCCATTGATACGATACGCTCTTTTTTCCATCCGCTCATTTCAAAACAAGTCGTGGTCTTACAAACGCTACCAATGCTATAAACAAATTCCTTTCTTCATATATATGTGTAAAAGATGCTTGTCACACTTAGAAGCCAAGCACTCTACTATCGAGCTAGCAACCCGAAAGAAAATTAGAATACGTAGATAAAATCAAAATAAAAAATGGAAACACAAAATTTTAAAAATTAGAATCAAATAAAAAATTCAAATTCTCAGATAAAAACATAGAAATAAAAATAGAATAAGTGAAAGATGTTTGCAAGTGTTTATATTGAGGTGTTTGCCCATCTCCTTGTTGTGAAGGTTGGTTTGTAGGTTTTGGTGTTTTACTTTTATATTTCCTGGTAGGTTCTTGTTAGTTTGTTTTGGACTAATTTTGAACTTTGCTCTTTGTTGTGCTAGTTTTTGATAAATTTGAACTAGAGTAAAATATATATTGATATTATAATTTTTTTATCCTACAAATATAAGTATAATTTATCGGTTATTTATATTCATAATCTTATGTATTATTTTCAACTTTTAAAAGTTTCATTGACTATTCATATTATTAATATTTCATTCTTATTCATTACTTTTAAAAATTACACTTATCATTTTGAGCCATTGCTATATAAGTATGATTTCATAGTTTCTTTCTACTTTTTTTTTTTTTTTAGTTTTTTGCACTTATTTTTTTCAAGGGAGATATATTTGAAATTCATGGTGCAAATTTAGAAGTATGTAATTCATAAAAGAATATTGGAGCAAAGTTCTAAGTTTGCAAATAGATTTTCATTGAAATATATTTTTGGTTACCTAAAACAAAAAATTAATTAACAGTAGAAGCTTAAAATTGTTTGGCTTAGAAAACTTAACAATAAAAACTTAATTAGAAAATTATACATTCGAAACATCCACAACTTGCATATTGATTAAGTAAATTTCACAATTGATTATTAATTTAGACAAAAATAAAACCATTAAATTTTAATTTTTACCAATAAAATTATTAAAGTTAATGTTTTAAAAACTTTCATCCAAAAAAATTAACCAAAAAACTGTGATTATCAAAGTATTTTATAATCTTTTTTTCATTGCATATCAATGCATGTCAATGCATTCCATCTTCATCTTCTCTTCACTCTCAAACCCAAGCCAGCGATTAGCTTGCTGCAATCAACAATCTTTTATATTTCTCCGTCACTTTTTTGTTTCCTTTCTCCCTTACTTCAGTCTTTTGTACCTTTTCTTTTCTTTCGATTCCTTTGTTTCCTCTCCTATTTTCCCTGGCCAAGCATCCCATTTTTCAAAAGTTGCCATCTTTTCTTGCGTCTTTTTCAATAGATATATATCTCCCGTTGAAAACCACAACTCTAATCATTTCAACTTACACTATTGATATAACATGCTCTTTTTTCCATCCACCCCTTTTAGAATTAGTCGTGGTCTTACAAACTCTGCCAATGCTATAAACAAATCCCTTTCTTCATAATATGTGTAAAAGATGATTGTCACACTTAAAAAGCCAAGCATTCTACGGTTGAGTTAACAACCCAAAAAAAAATTAGAATATGTCGATAAAATCAAAATAAAAACTAAAATTTCACGAGGCAATCAAAATACAAAATTAGAGAAAATTAGAATAAAATAAAAAATACAAATTCTCAGATACAAACATAGAAATAGAAACAGAATAAGTAAAAGATGTTTGCAAGTGTTTATATTGAGGTGTTTGCCCATCTACTTGTTGTGAAGGTTGGTTCGTAGGTTTTTTTGTTTTACTTTTATATTTCCTGGTAGGTTCTTGTTAGTTTGTTTTGAACTAATTTTGAACTTTGCTCTTTGTTGTGCTCGTTTTTTGATAAATTTGACTTAGAGTAAAATATATATTGATAGTATAATTTTATTTATCCTACAAACGAAAGTACAATTTATCGATTATTAATATGCATAATCTTATGTAAATATTTTAGTTTTAACTTTTTAAAAGTTTCATTGACTATTCATATTATTAATATTTCATTTTTATTCATTATTTTTAAAAATTACACTTATTATTTTTTACATGTTGTTTTTATTTACCTTTCATCTATAATTTTTAAAAATTTGATATGCTAATATCGACATCTGTCAAAATATTTTACTGTCATCCTTTGTTTAAGTTAAAAAGTTATAAAATATTCAACTAAACGTTAATTGTTAAGCAATGTGACATGACGTATCTTTTTATTAGTTTAAGTTAAAAAGTTATAAAATATTCAATTAAATATTAATTGACGTACATTTGTTGAGGTACATAAAAATTAGAATCATGTATGTCGAATTTTTTGTTTAATATTTATTTTTATTTGAAATATATATTAATAATTGAAATTTTTGAAAAAATGAATGCAAAAATTTGTTAAGCAATGTGACATGACGTATCTTTTTATTAGTTTAAGTTAAAAAGTTATAAAATATTCAATTAAATATTAATTGACGTACATTTGTTGAGGTACATAAAAATTAGAATCATGTATGTCGAATTTTTTGTTTAATATTTATTTTTATTTGAAATATATATTAATAATTGAAATTTTTGAAAAAATGAATGCAAAAATTAATTTTAAAGATATTAAATCATAAAATTAAAAAATAAGATTTCAAAAATAATTTTTTTGAAACATCAAAAGTAATTTTTATGGCGTAGATACTCTATATATAACATATTTTCTATGAAATACAAATCAAATGTTAAAGATAATAAGTGTAACTTTTAAAAGTTTAATGTGCGAATATTTACAATTCTTCAAAAGATTTTATTAGTCATCATGTATTATTTAAGTTAAAAAATTATGAAATATTCAACTAAGAATTAATAGTCACATGACACAACGTACATGTCTTAAGTTCTATTAAAAACTAGCATCATGAAAGCCAATTATTTTTATGTTTAACAAAATAACACATTTTATTTTTACATGAAAAATAAAAAATATAATAGTAATTTAAAATTTTTGAAGAATTGAATGCAAAAATTAATCTTAAAGACATTAAGTCATATAATTTTAAAAATAATTTTTATAGTCTATATATTCTATGTATAACAAATTTTAAGGAATACATTTATTTTGAATATATGAGAAATAAGATATTTTGGAGAAAAATAAAAATGAATATGAGTTTTTTTTATAGTTTGAAAATTTTTATAGCAAATATTAATTTTTTTAAAAAAAAATTAGCAATTTAAATCTTAATTAAATCTTGAAGAAATAAATATTATTTCAGTAATTTTAATTATATTTGATAGAAAATGTATGTGCCTCGTTCTAATTTCATGCGTCCACAAGATCTAAAAGTGAATAAATTATATGGCATGAGGTCTCAACTACTTTCCCAATGGAAGCATCGCGCACATGTTGCGTGAGTTAATTAATATAGTGAAAACATCATAATTTGATATGCTCACTGTTATGTAATTTGCCAATTTAATAATCAGTACACTTAATTTCTTCAATATACAAAATAATATTTTTCCATTACTTTTTTATCTATTCTTTTAATATATTTATAAATATTATTAATATTCATATGACCTACTTATAAATTATCAAATTCAATGATTTGGGCAAATAAATATACAAACGAAGAACGCCATGAAAGGTGAAAAGCCATGTCAACAAAGCGTTAACTTCCGCCAGCTTGTTGATTAAAAATTTAAATTTTATAGACATCAGTGTGTGACATATATATAGAAAAAAAGAAAAAAAAAACTAATACTTACTTGATAGACGTGTAATTTAACCAAAAATAATATGCAATTTGCTCCCTTTCGTGTGATTACACCACGAACTTACCATATAATGTTATACGGGAAGCATGTATCTTAATATATAAAGCAAAGGTCCAGCTGATGACAACTGTAACACGCATACTTCACGGTCATGATTTCTAATTTTACAATATTTAAGATATTTTTTATTATTACTCATTGTTTATTTAAGAATGACATATACCGTCAAGTTATTAATATACGTCTTTTCTTAGTTAATTAAGTGTTGAGAAGGTAAGCATCGACATTTTTTATCCAAGTGGTGAAGAAATCGCCGTACATGACAGGATCAGGGGTGTTATCGTTTCGCTTTTCATATTCGATAGTCCATTTCGCCAAGCTTTCGTCCCCCATTGGCGTCACGTTAAGAACGGCCTTGCAATTCTTGTAACAATTCACGACTTTAGCCCCCAGAGATTTGTAAACAATTCTCCTGTTTTGGTCGTCCACGTTCTCCATCATTTCCTTAATAGTCTCAGAATTACCTACAAGAGAGCGCCAGAGCATTAGCATATTACTTACGGAAACTAATTCTCGTTAAATAATTTAATATCATGATATAAAAAAATGACATGAATTATTTAAACTCGCACAAGGGCTACATATTTGTGACCATAGGCTGACCTTTGGCAGCATAAGACCACAGCTTGACGGATAATAGATCCCATAGTATTCCAGTCACTCTGAGGAAGTTTTATATTTGTAATTAATTGATTGGACATCTTTGGCATCAAATGGGCTATGGTCTTGGACACCATAGAGCTTATCAGCTAACGACTTGATCTCTATTACCCAATCCTTCTTCCTAATTTGAGGCATGGATAACCTCGTCTGCTAGCAATGGAAACCAAGAAACTAAGAGGACTTGGGAGAATGTTGTGCTTAGCGGATTGCCTTATACAGTAGAATGGTTAGCCCCTCCGAAGTCGGAAATAAATTTTTTTTGCATTTCAAATGTGTAATAGACAAGTTGTGGTGAGCGGTCATGATTATGATTCGATGAACATTTGGGGACAAAACCAATGGCCTAAGATTTTTCGCCTTTTAAGCCGAGCGGATTGGATTCCCTCAGTGGTCCACCGAATTACATATACCGGAATCTTACTTGTAATCGCCACAGTTCATGTTTTAAACAAATATTCTTATTAGCCCATGAAGATAATAATGTACCGTTTAAAAATTATCTGTATGATAATATGTTTGAAAATATGTCACAGTTCATGTTCTAATCAAATATTCTTACTAGCCTATGAAGATATTAATGCACCGTTTAAAAAATTTATAACCATATAATATTAATATAAAAAACATTTTGAAAGAAGTTTTTTAGTGTTGCATATTACTCATTTTCATTAATAAAATGGATCCAAATTTTACTTATTTAATCCTCTCCTTACATTTCTATTTTAGTTTTAATGGGATTAAATAATATAAAAATTACACAAAAATTTATAATCACACCTATACAAGTTTAGTTGTCAGTAATTTGTAGATATATCTGTAACATTTACATACATATATACTATATATATATATTACGTGTAATTATATCATATGAATTTCAGTTTCAGAAGAAACCTCCTTCACGAGAAACAAAGAGAAATTAGACAAGCTGTGGAGGCTTACTTCCTGAAAAGCTTGGGAACATCATCCTTCCTGGAACTAATAATGACCGGAGAGGCAGAGAAACCATTTTGCTTTTCTGAAGCTATTAGATTATCAACTTTTTTACTTCTCTCTTCTTCACTGGATTTGCTGGTGCTCGAGGATGACAATGATCCTAATATCTGCACTGTTAAGCTTCCGCCTGCGCACCCCAACAAATTTATTAAAACAATGAACAGTAACATGCAACAAAAAAACAACGTACACTATGGACAGAAAACGAAGCTGAACCAATCAAATCAAAATAAATAAAAATGCAAAGGCTTTAGTTAAGACAAAGTAGACTTCATGACCCCAGCGACAAGTATGTCGTAACTTTAGTTAAGTAATTAATTGATTGAAGTCTAGGTTACTTTGCAAGCCTAGCTTGTTAGCTTTGGTTGGGCTAATATGTAAAACTTAATTCCTATCAAATAAAAACAAGTTTTACTTCTTTTGGTTCGATAAAAAAAGGGCAAAACAAAGGTTTAACGGAGTCAAGCACAAAGATGTAACTCAAGCCTTTACCAAAGAAAGAAGAAAAGAAGTTGTCCCTTGTCCTATCGGAAACAAAATTAACAAGCATAGGAAAACATTTTGTACGCAGAATAACCAGTGAACTAAATTTAAGCTCAAGCCTAACTAAGCTTTCAGGTTGAGAAACTTAGAAGTTTAAGCTGAATTCGACTGAAATTTGTAAGATGTCTTTTTTCCCCCTTCTTTCTCAATTGGCTCTCTTACCAAGCGTAATTCAACATCATTTTCGTTCCACCTTTACAGTCAAGTTTTTCCATCCTCCAACATTTATCCACTCTTCCTTAATGGGTAAGCATGACCCTAAAGCAGTACTGATATTCTAAAAACAGATCTCTTTGCACAATGTTGTCACTTCCAGGTTAGATTATAAACAAGCCTCCAGTAATAAGGTTGGTGCTCTGAAAATAAGAAACGGAAAAGGATCAATGACCAGATGATATAAGTTATATTACCTAGCACAAGAGCAGCTCCAATCCAACCAGTGGCATCCCATCTCTCACCGAGGAGAAACCATGCAAAACCAGCGCCCCAGACAGGCTCCAACCCATAAATTATAGCTGTTTCTGTAGCTGATACATCATGCATAGCAGCCATCTGCATAATTTTGATGGTTAAGAGAAATGATCCTTAAGTTTCTTATCACCAAAAATAATGGAGAAATGGAGGCTTTATAGTCTTAACAAGTAAGAAAGAAAAGAAAAGCGACAAAGTTGAATATCATGCAAGTACAAATGCCTGTTTTTGCATTTAAGATCCTCAGCTAAGAAGCTTATAATGATGCATTTAAATTTACTTTTAACCCCTTTTGACTAAATTTGTCACTTCTACAAATAAGCAGACAGGATCAAAATGCTCCTATCTAAGCAGCAGCTAATTGAACCATACAACAGTTCAAGTAAACTCAGGCTCTGATTATCTATTTGGTATATATTAAAACAACTAGTCAGAAGCTATAATGAAAGTTCTACGTTACTTCAAACCAAAATGATTGAAGTTGGAACAGTACCCCAAAAAGATCTTTATTGCTTGACCTAAATTTATGAGATGTGCCAAGCTCACAGTATCTATATGAAAGTTTTTGAGTAATAGAAATAGCTTTTATGAGAAAACCATACAAACATTTGGTCAGTGAACCAAAAAGAAAGAAGTGTGTGGGTCATTTACAAAGGGTAGACTTGAAAACAGATACACTCATCAAACTTATATGGTCAGGGATTTAAGCTGTGATAGTGGCTGCGTTTTCAGTCACGTCGTTTATTACATACATAACGGATAAAATAGCAGTATTCAGTCTTATTGCGTTTGTGAATTTTTTTTTTTTATTTTTACACAACTTATTTATGATATTTAAAGTAATTTTTTAAGTCTTTCATTTACATGTTAAAACAAATAATTCCCATTTTCTAAAAGCTAAGAGACTTACCTCCACCCATAAGCACAATCCAGTTGAGAATATGCCTGTATAAAATGCAGGTATCCATGGAAATGTGAACATCCAATCCCAAAACATTGCCCAAGACCAAGATGATGGGTTGAACTCCCAGCTTCCATCAAGCCAGCCTCCAAGACAGTACCAAAGAGTCGAAAAAAGAGCAACAATGCATACCTAAATGGACCTTCAAAATTTTAAACCATATACAAAAATAAACAGATTGCGTTATTTAAAATGTTTAACAACCATATAAGTAATATTCAGACCTCATATCCAAGTAGAGGCAAGAAGTTCTCCTTCTTAGTGCTTCTAGAAATATGCTCAGTTCTTAGCATATGGACACCAAAAAACACTGCACTTACGAAGTTCAACAAATCTCCAACCTGTAAAAATATTGTACCACTATAACGATATAAATCAGTAGGCCAAACAACCAGATAGTATGATACACACAACAAAAAAATTATAGTTGTATTTTGCTTTGGTCATCCTGCTATGAGCAGTATGAAAGAGAAACAGATAATAAACATAAAATAGCACTTACACATGGAGGAGAGCCACTGGATTCCAACATTGCAACTCCTAAGACAGACATGAGAGCGCCGAACCAGGTAACGGCAGGAACTACATTTCCTAACATACCATCAAGCAAGGGAACCACAATTACCTGTTAAATTCACCCAGAATATAACTACTTGTACCTTTAGGTGCTCCAATTGAGCAAGCAGCTTCATTTGATTGATATAGGGTGTGATCAGGAAACTTACAGTTAACATAGATATGAATGATGCACGCCCAGCATCGGAGGTTAATAGTCCAAGTGCTTGTGTTAAGTATCCCAAACTGACCCAAAAGCCCAATTCCATCCCTGCATTACGAGTACGAACATCACCTCGTGCTTGCACTACAAATGGGATGAATGGTATTGCTGACACTACAAATCGAATAATTGTGAAGGCAGATGGATCCATGATAGCTTCAACCTCTTTTACGACAGGAATATTACTAGCTGCAAAATGAAAGTAAACCCGATTTAGTAATGGATTTTAAACAGTAAGCAACTATTTAGCCACTCATATTGCCATATATATATATATATATATATATATATTAGCTTGACTATCAGAACTTTATGAAATATTGATAATCGAGCAGATTAATGCTTAGTTGTATATGAGTAATTCATTTAGTTTAGTGACTTTAGTCCACTGTCCATATAAAAATTTCACTCACAACCCTGAATGGGCTCGATTATCATTTCGACATAACACATTAATCAACTTTGCAATCTAAACTAAACATAATTCCAAGGCTAAGTAATTTCGGCTCAGTTTTTCTCCGTTCCTACTTGCTTCTAAAAAAAAACAAAAATCAAGTAAAAAAAATGAAAACCAAAAGGAAACTAATAATTAAAGAACAATTGGAACAATTTTGATGTATTAATGCGTTCTAGATAAAAGCTTCAATAAAAACAAAAACAAAAAAAAAAGGTAATAAATAAATAATGCAGAGTGAAATTAAAAGGAAATGAAAGGAAAATCTAACCATAAATAAGAGTGGTAACATTAAGCAAAATAATGCTCCTAACTTTCTTCGAAGCAAACAATATTCTCCTCCACAAGTATCGCTTCCCAAACAAATACTCAGAACTTAAGGTTTCTCGCTTCTTCGAAGAAGCATAAGAAATCGAAACGACATCGTTCTCAGCATAATCAGCAATGACACTGGGTTTTGAACCGGGAACGCCTGGATCTACGGACTTTCTTCTAGAAACAGTTGAAGAATCAGAAGTAGAATCGCGTAAAGAAAATGCTGTGACCCGTCGCCGTTTAACACGGAATGAAAAGGAAACAGAGGAAGTAGAAAGGAAATTAGAGAGATTAATTGAAGAGTTAGTTGAAGCAGTGCTCCATGGCCATCTGCGAGTAGACGGTGAAGCCATGGTCGAGAATTCCTCGAGCGAAAGAGAGGACCAGGAAGCTCTCCTCCGCTACCGTTTCAGCTACAAAATCTCAAATCTCTGTTCAATAATTTTACTAATCGTTGGACTATAGGATGTTGACGCGTTGCAAAAGATGAACGCTTATAATGTATAAAATTATTAAAATATAACGTAAATATATATTTTAAAATTTAAATAATATTAATTATTAATATATTAAAATAAAAAAATATAAAAATATTTTAAATATAATTATGATATAATAAAATATATAATTATTATATAAATATAAAAATTATTAAAAAAATTTTATGATTTAGAGGCAACGTGGTTTATTCTATTCTGATTAGATATTTGCCATCTTGGATTGTCGTATTTTTGTTTTTCAGGCGTATGATTTGAGTGGCCGGGGGACCCGTATCATAATGTGGCCAGTGTCGTTTGCCGCTGGACGTTGCGATAAAATATCCTTTTCCTAGATTTGGGCTGAACTTCGCAATGTACCCCATATTACCCTGCATGGCTTGGCCCGGATTCATGCCTCGTGTTAATAAACTGAATGATTGTCCAGATTCAATTTTATTTTTATCAGTAGGGAATCACGAGTGGTCCTTCATCGATAGTCAAACTCTCAAGGCTCAAGCTGACAAAAGGTGGGGAAAATCATTACCAAATCCGGGCATGGACCGTCATTATTATTATTATTATATCTAGCAGGACTAAAAAGAAAGGAAAAAAAAAAAACAAAATTATTGACTAGGAAGTCGAAGTCTATACTTAGTCCCTACTCAAGTAGCCATGTTCTTGTCGGGAACTGCCTGATCCTAGCTCCCATAAAACCCCAGCTTGCATTCACATTTTTCTTCCAGAACCTTTAATCTCAAATCAATATGGTTGGCATTGTGCTCAAACCTCTAGTAGGATTTTTCTTAGACATGTTCTGTCGGACTTCATCGTCTATATCCATACGATCGAATCATTTGGTTCTGAAATAATGTAAAAAGAATCGCTTTGAATCATTGTCATTTGATCCGAGTTTTTTCTTTTTAAAAAAGAGTCAAAACATTTTAAATTATTTGTTGACGCGTACAAAGTGGTTTGATAGTCACGGGCGCATGCGTGGTTCAACATTAAAAACACAGTGCTAATAACTGGAGAATGTAATGTCTAATTTGGCCCATTGAACTTACTGTCTTCGGGTGTCATAAAAGAAATTCAAACTTTAATTTCAGAGAACACCCTGATTTCCCAAAACTACAAATGTTCCTGGACTTTCTAATGAAGTCCAACCACATGGCAACTTGAGTAGAAACAACTCCCATTTTAGGGGCTAAGAAGTTCAGGTTCTTGACCGTTGATTTGCATGATTTGAGTTCAAGGCTTCCAAGCAATAACTAACCAGGCAGAAGATGGCACAGATTTGTTTTCCGCTCCATATTCAGTAATCAAATAAATGAATGAATAATATTTGATTTTCCGTTTGTGTTCAATGCCTTAATTTTCTAATTTCTTTTTATTCTTTTAGCTTGCATCTGGAGGGAAAACTGTCTAAGGAAGAGGAAATCATCCTGGCAAATTGTCAGTCGAGTGGTTGGCTCAAGATGTTGTGGCAGAGCAATAAAGGGGCTGATGAAGTTATGTTTCTTGGATTCCAGTTCATTATTTTACTCATCTTTTAAAATTTTAAACTCTGGAATTGGTTAAAAGAGATTCAAAAATTAAATATGTATTATAACAAGGCATCTTAGATAAAAAAAATTATAAATGCAAATAATGCAATACTATATCTAATTTAATAATTCTGTTTATTTACTTCAATATTTATTCATATAATTTTATATAAATTATTCATTTTTAAATATATTTTTTAAATTTAATTATTTTTATTTTAAAAATAATTTATATTTTTATATTCATATTTAAATATAATGATTTTTTAAAACCGATTTTGTGCCCTAACTACTCCTTCCATAATAGTCATAGTTAATCCTAACCTAGACACCAATTTTTTTTTTTAATAAAGGTGGGTATAAGATAGAGATAAAAAAAAAGTTACAGATACAAAGATCTGAACCTTAATTTCACTGGATGTTACCTATTAAGAATAAACATATGAATCAATTAAGTTAAACTTCAAATTCATATGGATTCAATATTTACAAGTGCCATTTACCTATTTTGTCAATCAACTTTCTATCTTCGTATCTAATTCTTATCTCAATTTTAATTCAGCCTATAAAATTAATACTGTTGTTTAAGAGAAATTAAGTATTCAAGATACAAAAATTAAAAGAGGAAAATCTAGAAGAGAATAATAAAGTGATTATATAAATTAAACCAAATAAACGGTGAACCAAATTTCCCATTTTTCCTTTCCTCCTCTTCCAATTGCAACAGTCACAAAACCGTATCAGTTTTTACGATCAAATGCCTGATACGTGTTCAGTGTCCAATAAAAAGTTAGCACAGATGGAACAGTCATTATTATTAAAGAGTCCATCTAAAAGAGTTGAAGGCTTGAAGCATGTGTTGGTGCAGAGAGGTGTTAAAAGTAACTAAATTTTACTGATGCAATAGAAGCCCCTATGACCTTTTTGACTTAAGAACAGTATCCCCTTAATTCCTATCCTAGCTTGTGACTTATCGAAGTACAACTACTAATTCATGGTTATGGGAGAAGAAGAGTACCCCGGGAAGCATGCTGCATCTCGAATGAGTAATGGTTGACTATTGGCATTAGTGCACTGATCGGCGAACTGGAATTAGCATTTACGTGTTTCAATCTGTTTGAAAATCAACTTAGAATTTAATCCTTCTCATTCCTAAATATCAATGGACATTCTAATTGGCTTGAGTTAATGATTGGACTCGACATTTTTCTTTTATTAGCAAGACCATGAACAGTGAAAAAAAAAAGCGTATAATTCTTGGGTTTATCAGGATTTTGAAGTTCAAATTTATCGTAAGTTTTTTTGATAAAAAAAAAAACCTGTAATTCACATATAATTAGGTAGCATTGAAATTGGTGTTTGAGTGTTTGCCTAAATATAAATGTAGAGTGAAGTGTAAAAAAAGAATACTTTTTTTTGTCTCTAGGGAGGCCTTCTCCTTATTATATACAAGATATGTAAGCAATGAGAGTATTAAAATACCCATAGGGTCACTTATGTACATAGCACATGGGAACTTGAAAGTTGCCATGAAAGATTTCAACTTAAGAAAAGCCCTGAATTATTTAGTTAACCAAATGCCTTAATTTACGCACACATATAAGATTAATATATATATATATATATATATATTGTAAGAGCTATGCTTGCGAAAGTAGAAACATCATTCGCTTGTGATTATAAACTCAAGACATATCGTTCATTCACGCCACAAGAAGATCCTAACAGCACATATAAGTCTATATACTGTCTCTCAGTATTAGGCTCCTTTCCTTGTTTCCATTTTTATCACCCTTAACACCTCAATGTTCTTGCGTTTTTTCAACTTTACTCTCTCTCTCTATATATATATATACAGAGAGAGAAAAAAAGTATTTTTATATGTATGTATGTGTATGTACTCCAGTTCTGTTCTCACAGTGAAGTCTTTCAATGCTTCAATATTTATCCTTTTTCTTCTGTCCAAAATGCAAGAACCAGCAGCTTGTTGTCTAAAATGAGACACATTGAATCGATATACACGAGTTCTTGGCCGTCAACCAGCTGAATTCATGTGCCCTGAAATATAAATTGCATGCATGGACTTTACAGCCACGTTTTTGTTCTGCGTATTTGTTTTTTTGTTAGATAGTACTCAATAATTCAATATAGAGTTGCCGCTTAACCTCTCTCTCTCTCTCTCTCTCTCTCTCTCTCTCTATATATATATATATATATAGGCAAAGTAAAAGCAGATCTTGGTGTGCCTAACACCTTCCAATTATCCAAACTCTTTATTTTTTTAAAAAAATATATGTTTAATCTATGTGTATAATATATGTTTAAATATAAGTATTAAATATCATTATTTAAATATGTTAAAATTTTTAAAAATTAAATATATTTATACTAAACACGTACTTATATTTAATTTTTATTATAAATTCATGTATCAATGACATCCTACGTATTATATGATCTTGAGTTCGTATATAGTTAAAGATATACTTAAAAATTAACTAGCTCTTAGGATTCGCAACCTTGTATAGAATTTACCTACCGCTTTTCAATAGGCTAATTAAAGCAATTTAGTTCCCCTCCACCCCCCAAAAAAAAATGTTTTTTAGCCTAGCTGCTATTGGTTAGTTTGGAGATATGACTAAGCCTATGATAATACCCAAACCAAATCTACCATTGTCTAACAAACTTTTGATGAAGTCAACATGATAATACTTTTCATAGAATGAGAAAAAACCTCATCAATAACTTAGATTTTTCATGGAAAAACTCATCGGTTAAAATTATATCCCCTTGATTTTTGAAAAAGGAAAAAAGGAAGTCGCGATGTAAAGAGAGAGAGAGAGAATCAACCACCACAGCAAGCAATACAACAAGGAGCAGCATGAATGCGACCTATATTGATTGAAATTAATTCAAAGGTGATCCTTGAGCGGTTGGTAATGTGATCAAATTTAGCAATTCCAGCTAAGTATGCAGCTTTTGTGGGACCTTTTTATTAGCCATGGTTTCTATATTGGTGATAAGAATTAAAAGCGGGGGCAGAAATATTTGGGTGCCAAAAATTTTAAGAAAATGAAAAAAAAAATGTAAGCCAGTAAGAAGGACAAGTGACATCGTACAATTTTGAACCCTATACAAACAAAAAAATATTACATAAAATTAAAATAAGATATAATATAAAAAATCTAAACATAAAATAAAACACAAACATATCAAAATATATATAATATAAACTATTAATTTATTAAAATTTATAAAAATATAAAATATTTTAAATATAATATATTATACAAAAATAATACAGATTCATAAATTGCGAGATCTAAAAAGGAGTGGGTGGAGTGGAAGCAATAAACAAGAGGTTTTTATGGAAGCTGAGGAAGAAAGGGATGAGGTAGTTGAACTCTCATCAAGCACCTTTTTAACTCACTCTTTTAAATGCCTCCATCCTCTCTCTATAATGGCTCCCAAGCAAACATTCATTTCATGGGGGAGAATACTATACTTTCCTTGCAGAAAACTAATAGCTTAACTGCTTTCATATCTGCTTCTTCTCATACTTCCCCCAGAATCTTTTGAACTTATCAAAACTTAATACATTAATTAATTACAGAAGAAAGATATCTTTCTCTTTTTCAAGCCAATTATTATATTTCCAACGGTACTTTTTAATGGGTTTAGCTGACAAAACTGATTCTAAGGAAGTTTCTATGGCTTTTATATATACTATGGCTCTCTTATCACTTGCCTTGAGAGCATGAACTTTGCTTTGTGCACAGGCGACATTGAAGTAAATTAATTATATTGAATATTTAATTATTTTATTTTTTTAATATTTTAATTTGGAGATCCTATAAGGGCCTCGAAGAATTTCACTTAGGGCGACCCATTCCCCCAAATATTTGAAAATTGAGGAGCATTCAAATGACTAGAATGCAAACGATTTTTTTATCGAATCTCAATTTTTATTCAAATAATTTATGTCTTTATTTTTTAAAATATAATATTTAATACGTTTGAGATTTAAATTTTAATATTTATAATTATTATTTTATTTTTGAATTGTTATTTTATTTGTGAAAAAATTGTTTGTTTTACTACACAATACTATTAAATTACACCATATAACTTGTGCCAATTAATATATTTCGGAAGGGTGCGGGATCCTAAGTGTTGAGAAAGCGTACTGGCCCCCAGCGAGACAGGCATCCTCCTTGAGAAAGTGGACGCATTTAAGTTGATAAAACTATATGTCCGAGACTTCCAGGAATGATCAATCAAAGGAGTCCCTCTCCCTCTCACCCCAGCAAAACCATTAAAGGGATACGTGGCCAACTTTGTAACCGTCAGATCATCTGAGAAATTCTGAATATATGCTAAAATTCATAATCATTCGTATAATATATCCTTATTCCTTAACAAGGTAGATGACAAGGGTGATTATAAATTAGTCAGTAGAGTTCAGAATTTAAGATAATATCTGTCTATAACCCACATGTCAAATTCTATAATTAGTACTCTATATTTATATAAATATATTATATTTCAACTATAAGATACAGTTTGGATTGATAAAATTGTAACCTACACCAATAGGCTGAAACCATAATAATAGCAGTATTCTCAATGTCAGTCTTAGCTTCTACATGTTTCAACTTTTTTTTCTTTTCCCTGTTGGGGAATTAAAATTGATTAATAGACTGAAACAATGGTATGGGTTTGTCCCATTGTTTTAATATATTTGCAGTCTTTAAATTTAGATATGTATTATGTATTTGGGGTTTGGCAAATTTCAAGCTCAGAAATGAAGAAAAGAAGTTAATTGAAGGAAGGGAAGGGAGGGAGGGTGGCGAAATCTGCCTTATGGGTTGGCATAACAGTTGCAGAACATAGCAAAGAACATGAGTGAAAGTAAGATATGTTGCTTCTATTTTTATTTTTAATACTTATGTTTACATTCGAATATGAACACAACCGAATCGGACAAACTAGAATCCAAGAATAACATAGAAATTATCTGCACCAATTTAATTAATTCAAAAGACAATTGAATCTGATAGCATAGCATTATAACAGGAGCAAGTACAGAAGAAACAAGAGCATTAAACACTAGCCTTTTCCGTCTTCCCCTTTTTTCTCATTCTCTAGGCCATTGCTAAAGCTACAGTGCTCTATAAAGCCTCATTTAATTTTAAACAATCACTGAAAAGGCTAAAGCCAATGCTCTCTCATTCACTATAAATTAACAATAAATATAAGGATAAACAAAAGCTGGTAAAATTTTAAAAAAAAAAGTTCTTACCGTCGTTATGTAGTAACTGATACAGTACAAAGTAAAAAAAAAAAAAAAAAGGAAATCCTCGTCGGCATCGTCCCTAGTTGTGAAGAGGATTGGGACCAGTATGAACGATCCTCTTATCATCTCCATATAGAATGTCAGGATCATCTTCGTTCAAAGCAAACTGAGCTAAGCTTGAAGGAGCATGAAAAGAAGCACTGTCGAAAAACTGGGCTTTCCTTGAGGGAGACGTGAAAGACTGATCAGTAGCAGTACTACTGCTGGCTTCTCCATGAACAGCAAAATGATGAAACCCTAACTGAGAAAAAATGAAGATAATCCACAAGAAGAGAACTGCTGCTCTAGCTTCCTTACTACTATATCTGCCACCTCTAAAAATTGTCATTTTGCAAACTGACCAAGTTCTCGTTGGCGACCCCAACTGCAAAAAAGTGCTGTTTCTTTGGAGGAGCTTTGGACTATATGAAAGAGAGGATCATATATAAAAAAGACCAAACGGGATATTCTAAATTGCTCTGTATAGGGTAAAAAGAAGATACGAAGCGAGTTGTTGAGTTAATTCTCTAAATCTCTCAAAGCAAGCAGATATTACTTAGTATGAGAGTTTGAGAAAATTGAGAGAAACAAAAAGTTTAGAACTTGGGATGATCCTTACCTTCTGGGTCTGATCACATGATCTTGGCCCTTGATTTCCTGAATTATATATATATATATATATATATATATATACAAATGAGAAGTGAAACCTATTTATATTAGTGTAAAATTTTTTAATTTTATATTATTTTTTAATCATTGATTAACATTTATTCAACAGTTAATTATAAAGTAAATTTATTTTTAATTTTTTATGGACCGTTGAATAAATATTAATTAATAGTTAAAAAATTATATAAAACTAAAAGTTTTAAACTAATATAAGCGGATCTTCCTCTATATATACCTATCATTAATTATTTACTTATTTTTAATTTTTTTAAATACTAATCAATGACTAAAATATTATATAAAATTAAAAAAAAATTATATTAATATAAATAGGTCTTTACTCACGTGTGTATGCATATATATATATATATATATATATATATATATATATATACATTCTCCGTTCTCAAT
>JBBYHM010000016.1:1737070-1805639 GCA_038381775.1 Adansonia rubrostipa | reverse complement strand
TGTGTATGCATATATATATATATATATATATATATATATATATATTCTCCGTTCTAAATCTTTGGACTTTTCACTTTTTAGTTTTTAACCCCCTTGCATTTTCTTTGCTATTAGGGATCTGTTTTCTACGTTTTATGCTTAGTTCACCTATATATATATATATATATATATATGTTTATATATATAGTTTGAATTTAATACATTATCAACATATATTATAAGTAAATCACACATGAACACTTTATTAATATATCTAAAAATTGAATACAAATAATTAAAGTTTTCGTGGCATTACATAATTTGTGGCATTACATAATTTACTATCAATATATAACTTTAAATATAAATCTATATAATATTATATATACTATTTTTTCTTTCTAGTTTTACGCTAGGTAGAAGTGTTCTAGGAGTCCCTGTACTATAGTAAATGGAGTATTTACTACTAAATTACTTTATAAATTTTTAAAATTATAGCAAATAAGAAAAAATAGCCAACGATGTTAAAAAAATTATTTGAATATCGATAAAAGGTTGACATATCATTTCATGTAAAATTTTAAATTTTATACAAAAAGCCCAAACCTGACACTTAACCCAAACCTATTTTTGTATAAATTTAAAATTCCATATCACATGATGTATCAGTATTTTATAAACATTTAAACGGCTTTTTAACATCATTAACTATTTTTTCTTATTTGCTACAATTTTAAAAGTATATGAACTAAAACACTAAATCTAATAATGCAGATATTAAAATATTCTATTCACTATAGAATAAGGATTTGTAGTGAACTTTTATCCTTGCACTCAAATATTGCTCTGAGAGGGGGAGAGCTGTCACCTACAATTTTATTTTCTAAAATACTGTAATTAACTAATCACAATACAAGTTTATGTACAGATTTATCACTTAAAATCATGAGTTTTATATAATTTTTGCATGAATACTATATACTTTAAAATTATAATTAATTAATTATATTACAATAATTATAAATGATATATTTTACGAAGGAAGACTTTGTGAGACTGTCGTGTCTTAATACCCATTCTACGGAGATATATATATATATATATAAATTGCTATTGAATTTCTTTAAAAAAACAAATTGGTAAAGTAAAACTTGACGCTCTCGCAGTAATTGTCTTTGTACCACAACCCGTACAAATACCTTTGTTCGATTTTTTTTAATAATAATTGTGTACACACTTTGTTTAAAAAGATTTAGACGTGAATTTTTTTGATAAAAAATTAATTGATTGATCATATATTTAAAACCTCTTTTTTTATAAAATAATATATTATTTAAAATTTTCCAATAATTTGTTCTCTTTAATTTTTTTATGTTTTGAAGTTAATTTTAATTAAATATATTATTTTTAATTACTTAATGCTATATAAATATTCTTTATTATCATTTAATTTATCCAATAATTAATTTTTTTTCATTTAAATTTTTTATATATTTAAGCATAAGTAAATGGATTGATATGCTTCTAAAAAACAGATTAGAAATGGATTTATTTTATGTTGGATTGGATCTAAATGGGTTAATTACGTTTTAGATTGGGCTAGTTTCCTTAAAATGGGTCAAGGATCCACTTCCAAGTCAACTGGGTCCAGTTTGGGTCAGACCTTTTTTTCTATCTTAAGACCTACGCATAAAACATTTGTTTCTCCCATTTCTATTTTCCCCTTCTCTCTCCACAACATCCGATTACGGAGTCATTAATCTCTTTTCATTTAATATTGATTTACAATACACTCGTCTACATATTCAATGGTATTTCTTTTAGCATTTAACATTAATTAATAATACATATTTTTTTATTACTTTTATATGAAATTTTTTATTTTTTTATCTTCATTATTTGAGTGTCCAACATGAGTTACAGTTGATTTATCGTTTGCCTTACTAATTGGGATGTTTCGTGTGAAATCAAAAAATAAAAAATTGATTTCAAGACCACATGACACCAAACTATCTTTTCAAAAGACAAATAAGATACCCAATGCATCACTTACCCATCTAAAAAACTTCTTTTTTTTGTCTGCTATTGGGTTAATGCAACTTATCTATTTTACAATGTATAAACTTATTATTTTAGGATTTAAAAAAAATGGAAACATCTTCAATGCTTGATATCTTAGTAGATCATGCTTTAAATAAAAACTATATGTATGGTCTTGTTTTCATGCATTATGCATGTATAGCAGTCCCTTAAGTAGTAGCACAATAAAATGTATTATTGTTATTTTGTGATTTTTAATTTTTTTGTTATTAATATTTACTAAAATTAATTATGATAACATTTATTATATTTATAATAACAAATTTATAATTGCAGTTTAAAAAAAAAAAAAATTGAAGCAACAAGCCTCCAATGTCTAAAAAATTTGAACCCCACTGCCCACTTTTAGCCGTAGCTGAGACCATCGCCTGTATATTCAATTTGAAAGAAAATTGTGCATGCTACGTTGACGTTAGGGCTGCTAATTTTATACAAGAGTGTATAAACATAATTTATATAAAGTAATAAAAATATAATATAACATAAATATATGTCTAAAAATCTTATAATACGAATTTTTAATATATTAAAATTTATATAAATATAAAATACTTCAAACACAATTATAACATGATAAAATATATAAATATGATTTAAATACATAAATTAATAGTTCTAGTTCACATGAAATTATATTTCTTTTCCAGTAACACTGAAAAAAGTTTTTCTTTTCGTAATATTATTGCATTTTGCCCTGCCTTCAATTTGATTTCAACTCTCCCATCCCAAATTGAATTCCATGTATTCGATATTTTATCTATTGGTGTACTGTCATTTTTAATAAATTAGGTTTTAGGTTTATCTTACAAATAGAGATGTGAGATAAATGTTCTGAAACTGTTGGTACCTTGCAACAGACTAATGACTAAAATGATTAAATGAAATACAAATCCAACAAGAATTGCCAACAAAAAAATTCTTGAAATCGGAATACATGAAAAATCAATACCCTTATTTCTGACAAATGTACAGCAAATTCCTTCCTGCCTTTACAGTCTTACAATTCAAACTTCAACTACTTTACAAAAAATTAAGTAAAATAAAATAAAATAAATCACAAAACCAGGGTGTGAAAGAATTACAATGTGTTATATCCACAGCTTTGTTAGATTACAGCAGTAGCTGGGACAGCAATCGTGAAACAATCTCCGGTTAATCCCGGGTTACCCTGAAATCGCAAAATTGTCAATTTCCCGATCATTCTCTGGCATCGTATACAAAAAGATGCAACTCCCCGTCAACTTGATCCCGGTGAAGTAATTTGACCAATAGATCAACGTGAGCTCTTGAAAAACAAATTCCTTGAAAGCTCCCAAAACTGAATTGTGTGACCTCTTGCAGCATGAAGAGGATAAGAAAATAAAAAATTTTGACACAAAAAGAGGGTGGTCAGTAGCAAGACGTGCTCACTAAATTAAAGGTACATGAAATGCCCATCAAAGTCCTCTCTCCAAGCTCATCACGTAGCCAAGGATGATCTCGAGTCTTCTGATTTGCTTGTACGACACATGCAATCAGGACATGGGAAAGTATATATTGAATCACTTGGCCTTTTTAGTTCGAATCCCTTCGAATCACTGTGAGACCGCATATTCAGCATTTGACGCTTGAAACCTTTCCACCTGGAATAAGATACAAAAAAGGAATGTAAATTGAATCCAACAGTTCTTATTTCCAATTATCACAAATAAGAAGCATTGTAAAACAACCCCTAATGTGTTTCATTATAGAACATAGCAACTCTCCCTAAATTTTTCACTAAGGACACTTCGACATCGGTTGCAAAGCACCCCATTAAGTTTGTACTATGCCAAAGAAGAATTAATATAAGATCTTAAATAAAGCATGTAACATAGTTTTTCAAGATTTATTTCTTCATGTTTATCCAACGGCTAATGTTTCCAAAACTTTCAAACATTATGCCCAAATGCCATGCTAATAATATTTCTCTCTACCCTATTACAACCATTAATATAAGGGAGAAACAAATCCCCGTTTTGGCCTGAATCCTAATGGAAATTGCATATTTTCAATCATTTTAGACTTTCTTTTTTTTTTTCAGGGGGGGTCCTTTAAGAGAAAAAGGGCAACTTAAAGCGTAGATAGATTTAGAAATAAGATAAATGCATACCCAATATTAGGATTATCAAATAGCAATGCCAACTTCCGCTTGTCTGGTCGAATTGTCTTGGAATGTCCTCCATGCAAGTATCTCCTATGCCCCATCAGAAAATGAGGAAAGTTTCCACCTTGAGTAGTCACAAATACCTCACTATGAAGGCAAACAGTATAGTCTATAGCAGCCATCCTGGAAGAGAAGTTCTGAAGGCAGTAATCCAAGTCAAAGATATGAAAAAGAACTAAAACGAGGAAAAAAATAAGTAAAAAAGAGTGGTGAAATCTCATATATGCTTCCAACCTTATAGGGAGCAAGTTCTTCCTCCGAGGCCAGCATCTCTTTCGTTTGCAAGTTGGGGAACATTTCCAATAATGGAGCCATTGTTTTCTCAGCATTGTATATTTTTCCAGATGCCAGAAATATATATGTATTGTTATCAAATCCCATTCCTCTAAGCATCAATCCAACCTAATAGGTGCAAGGAAAAACCAAAATGAATCATCATTGATATGAGTACTAATATCTGTGTTGTACATAAATATGAGCAATGTCCGGGACACAAATTACACAAGAACATCATAGTCATTACACAGTTGCAATGTTCACCATGTCATGTGAATTCATTTTAATGTCACTTAAATATGCCAACTTTAGATTAAAATCTAGAAATAAACGAATGAAACCGTCAAATAGCCAAGGTAATTACAAAAGGCAGTACAAGAGCAGCATTAAGTCATCTTTATTCAAGCAGCACCAGAATTCAAAAGCAGTCAAATTCTGAGATCAGTCCTCGTACAATACAAGAATGTTGGTTTAGTCACTATACTGTATTTGGATAGATAGAGTCCCGACTATTTTGACTCAATTTGTACAAATAATAGACTATGACCAGATAAAGGAAGAAAAACAAACAAATAATCACTGAACCAGAAAAAGCAGTTCCATGTATAATGAATGCTTTTTGTCAGGTAACAGATGCTATAAACTTAATGCAAAGTAATCTGAAAAGTCTAGTTTTCATTTGATGCCATATATTAGAGAATGAGTAGAGATATTTCATCAAGTAATAAAACTATTTTGAGAGCCTCTGACTATCATCAGCGAACAAGACCATAAATAATCAACAAACTAATCAAGAAAACTGATTAACCCACTCATAAAGCGGCTCTTTTACCTACACTGATCTACCAAGTACAATCCCATCTAACAACAATAAAATTATCTTTGCATTTTTGGAATCTTTGCATTTTTGGATGTGTCAATATTAAATTATCATCTGGCAGAGGTAGCTCCAGTTCAATTTTCAATTGAAAACATCTTTAGTAAACAACAGAATTGCAACCAACAATACCTCTAAAGGAGTAAGTGGACATTTCCCATTAATCCTGATTGCTCCAGGGCGTATAACTCGACCAGGTTTTGTAAACTTCCCTTTCCAGCCTCTCTCCCTTGCTTTTTTCATGTCTTCTTTTTCTTGCTCCCCACCATCAAATACACAACAAGAGAAAGCAACCATATCCTGCACATGAAAAGTATGTTATACAGAGTTTATACACTATTAGTTTTTACCAAAGAAAAACTACAGCTACTAATAGTCATAGCAGTCATATTATTTTATGTTAGAAAGGTCATCACAATCTAACCTCCTCAAAGCGAAGATGTACAGAAACATACTTGCCACCACTATTTGCACTGCGTTCTTTCATTCTTGCAACCAAAGTTTCCCCAAGGCTCAGTATTGGACTTGAAAACCGTAAAGCTTCATAATTTGCCAAGCATCTGAGTCTTTGGACAGCCGGAGGAGCATCAAATGATAAGCGGTTCGCAAAAGGAGAAATCCGTATGATCCTGAGTCGTTCAGTGAGAAAGCGAGTAGCTTAAATTGAGACAAAAAATAAACAGTGTACTTTATTTGTAGATAAATACAACTAGAAGAAAAGTAACATTTGTGCAAATATGCCAGTCTGCACTACATGCATAGAAAGAAAAGATGCAATTTTTTTTTTCATACAGTGTTGCAATAAGCAATAATGTTTAGAATCACCATGCGTCACTCAAGTAAACAAGCTAAACTTAAAATGAAACAATTATGCAACAACTGATGTTCAAACTCACTTTTCTTCGAGGAGCTTGGGTAGGACCACATCCCTATAATATTGAATGGATGACCACGCTTTAATTCTAAAGTTGTAAACATTGGTCAAATTGTTGTCAAATCGTTCCATTATGTACTCAGGAATCTTATTAACAACTCGTACATCATTCTTCAAGGCACTGATGAAATAATCTTCATCATAGATGTCTTTGAATTTGCTGGAAAAGTTAAAAGATACACGGACTTCAGTCAATGTGATAACAAAATGATTAGTAATATATAATCATATCACATAATGTTTACAAGGAACAAGTGCAATGCACAAAAGAAAGAAATGAGGTGCAAACTAACAAATGAGGTACATGAACTAAGAAAATTGAAAATAAAAGCTATGTTTGGTTCAAGGAAAATTTAAATAATAGCATTTAACAAAATTATGGTCATTTGAGAAAGTTTGCTTAAATTTTTTTAGAATATTTTCCATTTCACTTTTTCTCATTTCAACACTTCCTCAAAATATTTCTTCTCCTCTAAGTACCCAGAAAATAAAGCCTAACAGCAATTTTTGACTTGAAATGCAAAACATAATCTGGCTTTAAATACAATTCTCCTACTCTTCAAGGAGAAAGTACAGTCAGTTTTTAGGATTAAAATTTTGTATTTCAAATAGAGTCCTCAAATTTAATAGAATTTCACACCTCAGCCTAAAATTATCATGCAAGCATACAGCTAATTTCAGTAATATTTTAATCACCAAGGATTCACAACCTAACACTACCAATATAGACAGCTAAAAATCAAGATATCAGGACAAAAATTAGCAGTATGGGTAATGAAACTCTCCATAACAGAATCAGATCATAAGATATTCATCGCATTAAGCTTCTCAATATATATTCATTTGTCAGAGAACTGATTACTAAGACTTTTACCACCAATCCTTGATGGTAAACAAACAACATGACAACTGAAAATAGATGATTATAAACCTGGGATCTCTCCATATGCTGTGATAATGGAAATTAGGGATTATAAGAGTTGCATTAAGATAGCCAGCCACAGCAACTGCATTGCATATCTACAAAGTATCCAAAACAACCAGGTAGAGAAAATATAAATTAATGAGATCAAAAATAGGTAAGCTTTTATAAAAAGGAAGTAAAAATAAATACTTAATAAAGAAATAAAACCAACCGATGTCCTCTGCTGATTTAAGCCTCCATTTGCCTCAACATATATGTAACCATTTGATTCAGGTAAGCCTATAGTAGCAAAAAGAAAAGCCAAATTGTAAGCTAATGAACATAGTCAACAACCAAAAACCATACTCGTGCAAAAAAAAGTTGGAGCATGCATGTACACATGCACCAATAGAACAAGCATATACTTCAAATCTGCAAAGCACCAAATTTGCAAAATTTACACTAGCATGTTAATGAGGCTCCTGAATTCCAGAGGTACTAGGATTCTTACAAAAATTTTAACAAGCTGCTCTTTCTCAAAGTTGGACTGTCAAATCTACTCTCCCTCCCTCCTCTCACTCTCTCTCTTCCTCGAAATAGCACTCTCAAATGCAGTTACTGAGACTCAACAGTTCATGCAAAAGAAATCATATTGACCAAACATGAAAATGTTGTGGGATAGTTTCACACACCTTTAGCACAAAGAAAGTTATCTTCTACTGCTATAAATTCTCCTTGAAATAATGGCTAAACGGTATTGCAAAACTTAGTCAAATTGCAGACACAACAAAACTACTTAAACTGTCATTAACATAAGAAGCAAATTGACAAACCTCACCACCCCAAGATCATTGACTTACCAGTCTGAAAACCTAGTCAATCAAAATACTAAGTTGTCCAACCTTTTTAACTAATGATTTCTACATCTAATCTAGATTTATACATGGGCTCGAAAATTTAAATTTGTATAAATAGCGGAGGGCCAAGAAGCTCCTTCAAAGGATATTAATGCTTGAGGTGTCCAATGCCAATTCCTTTGTGGCATGTAATATATACTATCTTATATGCCAAAGCCATTCATTTAGAAAATTACTAGTATTCCAATTTTTTATAGTCAAATTTTGATGCTTGCAACAGTTACCATCAGCCAAAAATAAAGTAGATAAAAATTAAAAAGACGCAATTTGTTCTCATTCAGCAAAAGTAACGCCAGAAATGAGATTCATCAATAATTCAATATAGATATTACTTACAATATATTTGGAGCCACATAACTGGTTGTCAGGAAACTATAAGAACCTAATTAATTTCAACGAAGCTACAGAAACATTATCAAAACCTTCTTAAAATAAAATGAATGGAACAATCCATACCTTCGGACGACTTGCTTACACAAGGCCTCCACTCCCCACCTTTATAGGAATTTTTCCAAATAGTCGAAATCTAAAGAAAAAAAAGGTCAATAAGTTTAGAGCAAATATAATCACAGATCATGAATCAGCATTAGATGTGAATCTCAACAATCAATTCAAAATGCATAAGGCCTTCACCATGCAACTATCGTAGTATAGAATTAGTATCATAATTCATATTGCTCTTAATAATCCGAACGAGAGAAGCCGGAAAACATAAAGATCACACACTGAAACAAGGCAAACAACCAATGAAGCCAATTATTAAAAATGATGCCATGGCAACTGTTTAACATCCCAGGGTTCTGGTGATAAAGTGATCGAGTTATTCAAATTCCTATTCTATCAAAGACTATTATCAAATTATCAACTTAGATTAGAGGAAGCAAATCGTTGACAAATCACCGGTGCTGCTCTGGCTAACGATTTAATCATTCAAAGGAAGCTTCTGAATTCAATTCACTTTTACTGTAAATGGAACCCGGTACAATTATCTTTAACATAACATCTAAAGAAAACAAAGAAGACAACTGGCTAGACAATGTAGTTTCCCATGTTTTTCAGATCCAGATGTGAATACGATCCCAAATATTGTTACAGCTGGGAATGAAGCATGTACAACAAGACACAAGGGTCTACTTCCTCAGCAAACAATAGTGAATATTTAAAAAAAGAATAATGCTAAAAATGATTCCTTGATTCAGCATTCTATTTCTCAGTTTTGTTCGAATTGAGATAAAAATTAAATCGTTACGTTAATTCTAAACTTTCAGGAATTCGTAGAATTATTCAGAAATCTTAAGTCTAGCTCAAACAAAAATAACTGTATTATCCAAGTCCCTCAAAATTCTACCAAGATCCAAACCAAGAAGGAAAAGAAATTAAACAAAAACTCAAAATTTGGAATCGTTCAATAAACAAATCTGATCCCAAAGCAGAAAATCTTACAAGAAAAATCGTCTCGCAATGATAAGATCCAAGATGGTATCAAAATTGACTGAAGATGAACGAATCGAAAACCGGTGACTCACCGCATCAGCAGAGGAATTATCGCGGTTCATATCAACTTTGAGCTTCTCATAAACCTGAGGACTACGGTAAACGGAGCCGGGTGCGGGTCGGTGTTTAATGATGGGAACCACATCAAACGAAACGGTGCCCATGTAAAGAAGCATCCCAGAAATGTAAATGAGAGGAGCAAAGAGGAAAATCCCTTGTCGACGAAGAAGAACCGAAAGAAGCAACCAAGCGAGACGATGGGCTATGGTCCGCCCCGGTTGGAACGGGTTGAACCGACCACCCGACTTCCTGCCGTGGCGGTACCTCGGTGACCGTAGTGGAGACGCCGGCGGTGATGGGGTACTGTGGCCGCTACTTGGAATCCTAGTTTTCGCGTGCATTTGAAAAAACAAATAAGGAAAAAAATCCGTTACTCTGTCTTTTTTCTTTTTAATTTATATAATTCCTTGAGCTTTGTGTTTTCCTTTTTTTTAATTTTCTTTCCCTCTTTTTCTCTCCTGTTAGTGGGGGAGAGAGAAAAGAAGAGAAAAGAAAATAGAGAGGAAGAGGGAAGCAAAACAAAAAATGTTTCTTTTTTTGTTTGGTTTATAGTGATTGAAACGAGAAGGGAGAGAAAGAGGAGAGCACGTGCAAGGGCTGCTTGAGAGGGAGAGAATTTATTTAATAATTTGAGTATTCTAATATTTAAATTATTTATATTTATATAAATTTTAATATATTAATAATTAATATTATATAAATTTTAAAATATTCATATTATTTTTTATTATATTATATTTTAATTATTTTTATATTATATTAATTTTATATAATTATATCATATTTAATATTATAAGATATAAAAGAGAAAGGGAGGGAGGGATTAGAAAATAGGATATTTGATTGGGAGGGAAAGTATATCCGTTTTTGTTTCTAACATGTGGGTAGAACTCACATGTAATATCTTTTCCTTGTTTTTAAGTTCATTGTTCTTGCTTGCGTCTAAGGCATCAATCTTTGACCCTCTGAATAAAAGTGGAAGTTTTTGACAGTGCGGTATTCATGCATCCGGAACCGAAATTTAATATTTGTTTATTGACTCAAAAGATTATTGGATTGTGTATTTTGTAAGTTATCGTTTGTCTTTAAAAAAAAGTTATCGGAGAAAAGTGATTTTTATTTTATAAAATTTTAGTTTGATGAGAGAAAAATAATTTTTATTTTATAAAATTATGATATTTATTGGTTAATGTTTTTTTCCTTAAAAAAAATTGATTAAAATCCAACTTGATAAGTTTTTTTATTTTTGGCCTAGTTGGTTAGACTAGTGAATTCACTTTAAAAAAGAGTAATATTTAAAAATAATTTTAATATTAAATAAATATTAAATATAATTAATAATTAATAAAAATATATTTAATTTAATGACATGATCTTTAATAAAAAAATTTAAATGTTAGAAATTTAAATCTTATCAATTACCAAAAATAAGGAAAAAAAAAACCAAACTTTTTTTTTCAATTTTTTAGTGGTTGAAATGATTTTTTTACCTGTTCATTGAATAGCCGATTTATACAACGCATCAAATCTCTTGGTTAAATCTATTCAATTGATTAATCAAGATTATTAAATTATATTTTTTTATTAAATAGCATCCGCTCTGAAAACCATCCATCTTCACGATTTTGTCCAACACTAAATTAATATAAGATGTTAAAAGTAAATGTGGCATTGAGACAATGTCGTGTCTTTATATTTATCGATTGACAGTTAGAGTGATTTATACTATCTGCATTCAAAATTATCCTCTTACCAAACTCTAAGAATCTTTAGTTACTGCAACATTTGAATTCGCCGGATTTATCAAACATATCATCCAAGATTTGTAAGAAATTTCCAATACCATTTGTTGAAATTATAATCGAAACAATATAAACTAATATCCCTTCCATTGTTCAAATAAATAAATATATATATATATATATCTTAATAAATTTTATGTAGGATAAGATGATCAAATAAACGAAATTAAAATAATTTTTATAATAGAATCATTTTTATATTTAATAATTTTAAATATATTACGATTATATCGTATGAGTAAAATTAATTCTTGTAATTTGTCCTTGTCAACCTAGCTCAATGCCCGCAACCTTTAGAGAGACATCTTCCTTCCGGTCATGCGATCATGCAACTTACGCTGGCAACGCGGGTTACAAGGGGTTGGCGGGGAAATAAAGGAAGGAGCCAAGGCAGTTCCTATCAGCTCTTAATAATTTGAAGCAGAGTCCATTTCAACATTGAGTCGATGGCTAGCTAATAGGAACTATTGGCTATCTATTTTCAATGCCCAAGTAAAAGATTTATGTCACCTTCTATCTATTAAAATGAAATAAAATTATAATAAAATAATTATTTTATAAAAATAAAATAAAATAAAATAATTATATATAATAATTTAGTTTAATAAAGTAGCAGTATGAGATTTGAATTTTTTTGTAAGAAATTTAAATCTTTTAAAGTAATTTTATATTTTATCAAAATAATCATTTAATGATTTTTCAGAATAAAGCTATAATAATTATTCTGCTGAATAGTTATTCTATTAATCAAATACTCGTATTATTATAACATGTTAAAATATAATTATAATAAAATTTTTATTATAATGAACTAAATATACCGCTAATATTTATTTTACTAATTTCTATAAATTCATTGCCGAAGTTCATCTTCATGGCAATTTTTTTCTATTTTTAATATATATATATTATGAAAATTCAAAGTAGCTAAAGCTAAGACATCTTTACCACAATCTTCTGAACCCCTTTATACAGTTAGAAAAAGTACAAGATGATATGAATTAATAAAAATCATAATTATAATCCTTATGTGTATATATAGATATATATATATATATATATGTAAATGTATATACAACTGTTGTTATTTGAATCAACCAGAGTTCCACCTGGAACATCTGGACGTATAAGAATTTTTGCACCAAAGCCCAATGATCACTAAAAATACATAGAATAATATGTTTTATTTTTATACGTATTATAAATATAAATATAAATATATTATAAATTATTAAAAATATTAAAATTTTATATATTAATAAGATACATATATTTAATAAATTATATTAAATATATTATATTATATTTTTACATTATTTTTATATTTATTACGCATATTATTTTAAAATCATATGTTTGTATTGTATCTGCTCGTTTTATATCTCATGAGAATGTTGAAACTCAATCCAAATAATTTTTGCATCCAAACAAAGAACTTTTTTATAAAAAAAAATTAAGGTCTTATCAATTTGATTTGAAAAGTGTGGCCATTTAAATCCTTGTCGTTGTACTGTTCATTTGAAGAACTATGGTCCGAAAATCACATTAAATTGGGAGCATCAGAAGCACGAATCTTCCCACTTCCATCCAATTCTCTATTGGAATAAGGTCGAGTTAGTTCGCAACTTGAGATTTTTTTTATTTATATTAAAATTAGATTTAAGTTAATTTAAAATTTAAAATTATTATTTAAAATAATATTAAAAATTTTTTATATTAATATTTATGATTAAATTAAATAAAATAAAATATTTTTATTATATAATTAAAAATTAAAATTAAATTAAATTAGTTTAAATTTGATCCAAGATATTAAGTATAATTCAGACCCACCCTTTCCTCGGTGCAAAAAAGTTTATACATAGCAACAGAAATAACAAGAATAATAATAATAATAATAATAATATTATTATTATTATTATTATTATTATTATTATTTCAGTTGTTAAATCACTTTATTAATCAACATCCACCTGACCAGAGAGCAGGCAGATTGTAACAAAGTCTTTATCAAAACAAGCTAATGCTATTATAATTTCAATAAATAAAGCAAGAAAATCGTGGAGCAGCAAAAGAAAGAGAAGATAAGAGATTCCATTAGCATAGTTTCAATGTCATAATAATTCCAGTCCCAATGATTAATCAGTTTCAACCAAATTCAATTAAAATAAAGGCCCCCAACCCCCTCTCCCCAAAAAAAAAAAAATCTGAAAAACATCTCATTGGAGTTATGGGTCACCCTCCCCAAGGCCAAGGTTTTGGATATACTCTTTCTGGTCAATCTTGAATTGGGGACCCCAAATGGCAAAACCAACTTTTTATATTAGGCCTTGATACTATGGCCCATGACTTGGCCCATACAAAGTACTCCAAAATTTAGTAAAGGCAACTGAGTGTGAGCACTATAAGTATTAATAGACCGGGCCACCGATTTTTTTAATTTTTTATTTAAATTCAACTTTACTCATAAGTTTATTATATTGTTTAAAAAAATATTAAAATATTTAAATTGTTAAAATTAAATTTAAATATTATTTTATTAAATGAATAATGATTCGAATAAGATCAATCAAAATCATTAAATGTATATCATTCTCAAGCCTAACCTAATATAAATCGAACAGATTACCTAATTCTTTATTTATTATTCCACACAATTTATAGATTGACGAATTTGATTTCATTGCGATTTTTTTGGATAACTAAATTTGATTTCATTGTGATGTGTGCATTCTTTGGTTTTATTTTTTGCTTAAATCTTTTTCCAAGATGGTCTTGCCATTGCCGTAAGTTCTTTGATCTCTCACCTTCAGATAGTATGCAATTCACAAGTCAAGCCTGAATTAATTCATTTAATGGTGATTAAGGGAGTTGGAATATCTATTTTCAAGATCCTTCTGCAAATTACTAGTCCAAAGACAGTGATGCTAGGGAACATTCCCAGGAGAGATATTTACCGCCTTCTTCACCATTACAAGAAATCTAGAAGATCCCTGGTTTTTCCTTATTCTAAGCGTCGAAGGTCCAATCAACTTCGCCAATTTAACATATCTGAATGATACCGAGAGGTTCAGTTTGCAGACTTTTGTTTGTGGATCATGTCTTACCGGCAGTCTTCTGATTAATTTTTCCTGTTGTCTCTATAATTGGGCTTCTCTTGCCAAGGATTTTGAGATGGATTCAAGCTACATTATTCAGATTCAGGTGTAAATATTACATATGATATATATTCGATACAGATACGTTTAATATTTTTAAATTTTTTTTATATATATAAAAAATTTTTGAAAAGTCATATTCTTATACTCGTATATGAATCTGTGTTGTGAATATGGTTGGAGGCTCGGAGCAACTTAGGATTGAAGAATCTGAGGCAGAAGATCTCAAGAAGCAGTCCTGCCTTCCATTTGTGATTTTAGAGATGTGAAGGTGAGTCTCGCAATTGCCGGTTCTAGGACAATGACAGACATGTTGGTTCAACCTATGCCTCAGCTTAACTGCTTGAACTCTAAAAGAATGCGAAAATTAACCGAAAAATGCAACAGCAGAACATAACAACAAATTTAAGTAGTAGTTAGTCACTTTTACAGGACTTGCACATTCAAAAAGAGGGCTCACGCTGAAGGATTTGTATAAAAACTAATAACTATAAAGAAACATTAAACTGACAAATAACATTGAACTTTATATGACTACAAATTCAGTTGTTGGAGGTGATTTTAATTTGAGTTGTAGAGCATGCTTTCTTGCCCTCCCTCTTTCTTTGATTGACTCAAACTCCCATATTTGCCCAATCCAACTTGGAAGGCAACAGTTAATAGTAATCTTCTCAATCATTTTTCCATGCTCAAGTAAATATGTAATGAAATCCGTATCGATTTTAAAACCTCTAAAGCCGATCACCTCGACCACTTTAAGACTAGGGATGGGTTTTCCGGTAACATTACCAGAACTATGTGCATGATTGTATGTAGAGGAACTCCAAATTTTTAACTGCAGAATGATTAAACACAACATAATAAGACAACCATATATACAAGAGGGAATGATAAGTAATGAAGTGAGAACAACCAGTTTATACATCCAGATATAAGCCGTGGTTTGTGTGGAAACGCTGACAAAAAATTCCGGTCATTAACTTATATGAAGAAATCAGCAGCATTATTAATCAAGAAAAAAACATTGATAATTAGCATTACCTCCAATGAGAGCTTGTTCAAGGAAGGAGATGCATCAATCAGGGAAGTCAAGACAAGAAGATTGTCATCATATCCACCATACACACTTACCACCAAGTGCCTAAGATTTGTCAATTCGGGTAGATTGGGAAACGTCATATTATACTGCAAATAAGAAATTTATAATGAGAAATCCAAAACAGCAAAACAAAATCGAAACTGAAGAAACATGAATACCATAGCAAACACTTACAGCACTCATCTCCAATGTAAGAGTCTCTAGCTGACAAAGATAGCTCGAAAGAGGGCAGAAAGCAAAAGCTGGTTGATCATCTAAGTTCCCTCCTATAAGCACATCGGCCAGATGGGGAGCATTTTCGATGTATAGTGCCACTTTTTGTCCATAATACCTAAACGACCGTAATTTGGGAGCAGATATCTCAAGATTTTCCAAGGCGATACAAGAGCGTATTTCCAAGTATCGCAGCCGCAAAGGCGATGAACTAGCAACTTTAAGATTCACTAAATTTTTCGACCACTCCACAACTAACTTTTCAAGCAGGGGACAGTGCAAAAGGAAGTGTTGAAGAACTTCACCACTTACTTTTACAAATCTCAAACGTAAGGAAATCAAAAACCCAATGCAGGATAAACCAGGAGGAGTTCTAATGTAATCGAAACAACTTTTGGTTAAAGAATAGGATCTTAAACCTGGTGGCCAAGTTTTCTCAGCTACGTCTTCGAAGTCCAACTCAAGCTTCTGAACCCTCTTGGATATGGCGAAATGAAACCAACTATCAATATCACGTCTGCAAGTCCAATCCAAATCAAAACAAACTCTAAATTCATTTAAATTGGAACCTTTATGCAACTCCAGGATGCGGTTAACCCAGCTTATGTACCAAGACCTCTTCTTTTTCCTCAATTTGCCATTCCTACGAAGCTCGCATAATGCATTTGAAGCATCAAAGTTCAAAGAAACAATGTCTGGCCACAAAGTCTTCAACCTCTTGGAAAGAAAGCATATGGTTGCTACCCCTTTGAGGGTCAAAAAGGAAAGAATCTTAAATAGAATTTCATCAGGTAACTCACTAATCCGATCCCTAGAATGCTCCTCCATCTTAATAAAGACCAAAGAAAAAAAACAAGAACATCAATACAAAATTGCCAATAGTATCAGAAAAAAAGATCAACCATAATTACAAAAAAAAAAAAAAATTATGGAAAAGATTCATGAATCACGATAAATGGGTACAAAATTTTAATATTACGGGCTATGACATTCAAATTTTATGACCAAGGAAACAAATAAAAATCATCAATGGGATTTCACCATAGATGCCAAATACAGAAGAAACAGAACAAGTAGAAAAGAAAGAATACCATCAATTAATCTGGGTCTGGTTTTTTTCGGTGGAAGAGAGAAATAGAGAGTACAAAAATGGAAGTAATACTTAAAAAAAAAAAAAGAAAAGAAAAAAGCGTTAATTTCAGGTGTGAGAGAATGAAAAATATAAAAAGCTAAATTAAGATGCAGCGAGGCGATTTTTTTCTCTTCGGCGAATTGGATCCGCTTTTATTGTATTTTTTTTTACCCCAAACAGACCTCGATTCTAATCCGGATATTAACTTTAAACCATCCTTTAACTGTACAAAAATATGGCGATACCAACGTATACACATTTTAAATTTTATATATATAAAATTTTATATAAATATCAAATATTTTAAATATAATTATAATATCATAACATATATAAATATAATATAAATATAAAAATTATCAAATCTAATCTAACTCATTTATCTTGAAATTGGATTTTATGATATTTATATTCTATAATAATATTTTACGATATTTATATTCTATAGTGATATTAAGAGAAGTGAGTTGAAAAAACATCAATTTAATTTACATCAGAACTGTGGACTATTTGCGACGATACCATTAAGATATTGCACCCACTGAGCAGAAACTTTACCACATAATAGTATAGCAAATCCGCAATATAATATTTGCTCCATATCTTGCGATTTCGTATTTAGAAGATGAAAATGGGGGAACTAAAACAATGATGGACTTTGAATTGTAAGTTTTTTAAGCCTGTAATTTGCTGATATGGAGTTTGATTGGTAGGCAGACATTTGTAAGAAGTTTTGGTCAGTTTTCTAGCACTTTACTGTGTACCAAATTCGGGGAGAGTGGGGGGGGGGGAATGTATTGGGAAGCCATATAATTGGCAATTCAAGTTGCTGGAAAAAAAAAAAAACTCAAAAAGCCATGTCATCGTCGCTTTCTCTGGTAAAGTGAATAACCAACAATAGCCAACATCAAAAATGTCCACAGCACCTGCCAGAAAAGAAATTCATAATGTTGTTCGGATTAGAGTAAGAGTATCGAACATAGATATGTATTTAATATGAGAGTATATTTATTTTTTTAAATCTTTTTATGTATTTAAAAATTTTTATACTTAAGTTCGGATCAAAAAAAATAAAAAGTCAGAAAAACACAGACATGAGTGAAAATTAACTGATTCTACCGACTGATGATTATGAACTAAGGTTCCAATTGAAATCTACTCACTAAATTCCACCTTGTTAAAAAAACCAAAAACAAGTTTTCCAAAAGAAGAAATCATCAAAGCAATCAAGCCTGGAAGAAAAAAAAAATAGAAGGGAATACTAGGGAAAGTACCGTGTTAATTGTATGCCATCGTTCGAGCCTTCTAATCCTGGACTGCATGTCTTCTATTATGCTATCCATTGGAGAAGCCTCCCTACTCTGAGGATTCCGGTGGTGTACTGCCACCCTGTTTGGTCCACTAAAACATTATTAAATATTAAGAAATGTGCTCTAAACCTTGATTACATTACATCCACTTCTATTGCATAAAAACTACTTATTTTCATTAACATGTGGACCCCAAATTGTCAACAATATGCAAATAACATTGACATGCCTATAATCTGTTTTTTTTTTCTTACATTATCTCCTCCCAATAAATCTTTGTTAAGACACAGATTCTAAATCATCTTGAATATGCAGATTGCAGACACTGAATCCCATAATTATTCTGATTTTTATCTGCCATAAACATTATACGAAGAAGCTTACATTAAAGGCTACCTAGTATATCAATATGTATTGATTGCTTATTTTTATTTAACAATGAACACCTGGGATTGTATAGACTTCACAAGTTCCAGCAACCTTGCAGCTTGATGAGTGTGAATTCCACTGTAACTTCCTTCCACCGGCGGTAATCTTTCCAAAATTATTTGGAGATGACTCGACAAGATAAATATAGGTCGTATGAATTTTTTTTAACAGACAAAAATGGCAACAAGACTGAAATATCTCACACAATCAAAGACCAAACCTTTGTGATGTATGACCCGTCCAATTTCAATGCTGAACCAGCAGCAGCCACAGCCTCCTATTGACCCCTTTGATCTGTTGGTAAGGGGCAAGGGTATCTTGTAGATGATAAACCTCAATAAGAATCTAAAAGACAGCACCAACATCGTCTTTAATAGGCAACCCAAAGATTGATAATGCACCAATTCCAAGTATTTTTGCACCCAAATAACAACGTTACTTAATGTGTGCATGAAGATGAGAGTGCACAGGCTTGAGAAATAATCAAGTTCAAAAAATCCCACACTTATAAACACCGATTGACTCATGTTCAAGAATAGTCTTTATCCAAAAAAGAAAAAGACAGTTCAAAAACAGTGTGGTTTTCAATGGTATTATATACAAGTATAGAAGACAGAATAACAGTTTGGCTGCTAAATCCTTCACACTTTTCAAGTTAACAAAAAGAAATCTCTAACCAGAAGAAAAAAAATATTAGCAGAAAGAGCTGGGAAAGATTGCATCCCTGTTAATTTTGTCCAGAATTACTCAAATCAAAGTTTAGAGACAAAATTCACGTAAATTGATGTACAGTGGCAAACTTCAGGAATGACCCCGAGTAGAAAGGAGAATTTGGCATTAATCACGAATTAGAATGAAGTCAGTTTATTGAAAAACTAGAGGCCTACACTTTCAGTCGCAACTAATTTTTTTATTCTGAAAGCCATTCATGTCAACAAAAAATGAGTACTATAAATACCGACTAGTATTACCTTGCCATCTTGGTAAATGAGTGCAGATGCTTCGAGGTAGGCGACAGCTTCATAACTGACACCAGCAAAAGAAATCTAATACTGCAATCAATTGAACATGAACCAATCAGTTTGCATGAAGGGAAAAAACTGAAAATAGCAGAATATGTCCGATATACCAATTTTTCAAATATGTAGGCTCTTAAAATCAAGACCACCATCTAAACCAAAACAGCCGACATGTATGTTTGAGCCCCATCACCAACAAACGCAGTGCCAGCAGAAAAGGTCCCTTGCCACTTTTTCAGAAATTACCACTTGTGAAACGACACATCCAACTAGGGTTTTGAGTTTTCGAAACTCATACGGAAGAGTATCAACTTATCTTTCTATCCTTTTTTTCCTCCCAAGAGGAGAGAACGAAAAAAAAGAGGAGAAATTGTGAGGCTTTTGGATTCATCCTAGGAAATGGCTGCTCAAACCTCATTCTAATTCACAAAGTGAGATTTTAACATCAAAATACTAGCCATTTTTTCATTCAATACCTATTATAAAATGACATTCCATAATAGCAGAAATTTTAGTGAAAATCAACATTAAATATCCGACTTGCCCATGGCTAAGAAGGCCAGACACTGTATTAATGCCAATGTCAAAATCCACTTTGGGCAGAATGAATGAAATTCCCTTCCCTAATTGGCTAACAAAGAGAGCAGAGAAATGTTTTAGAAAAAGCAACCGCATTGTATGGACTAAAATATATTTTACATAAATTTCACTACTAACCTCTCTTATCAGTAGCGCAAATCTGCCTCATATACTCTGACACGTTAGCAATCACTTTCTGCTAACTGCCCATTTGCAGGAGTTCCAGGTAGCCTTAAATATATATCAATGAAAAGTCTGAACTGAATAACAGAACCTTGCAGAGTCAAGGATTTTTAAAATTATCTTGATAGGCCCTCTGATACAATGAATAAGAAGGAATAGCTTGTCAGTAACAAGACTGACAAATAAGTTTTAGACTAGAAACTTTATAAACTTACTTGTTTATTACTCTTCAAAAACGAATAGTGAACTCTCAGGAGAAAGAACAGATCAAAGTCATTTCTAATTTTGAGCTGCAATCTGCAATAATATAAAAAAGCAGTGCAACAAAATGTTAACCTTGTCATCAGAGCTACTGCCAAATAATCATCAGAATAACTCCCGGAACCATACCTTTACATGCATATGTTTACATTCAACATATATTATCATGCATAGGTTAAATACATACACACAGTAAAATACTTGTCAACATGTGTGCTTACGCAAAATCAGAAAGAAATACCAAAGTCTTACTGATACATTGAATCACATCTCAGTATTAAAAGTTTGAGATATTCATAGACTACTGACACATGCATTAACAAGATGCGGTTAGGATATGCTACTGGAATATTGGAAACAAGGTCATCATGATCTCATTTTGGGACATAAAATATCCCGCTCTGCTTTTGTCTCTTTGAACTTGAGAAATCAGGTATGAAAGAACACCTCCAACGGTCCAGCGACGTTTTGCAGAAAACAGCCAACTTAATAGCCTATCTTTTCTCGAAGACAACAAGATAATACATGTATGATATGAGAAAAATCAAGGCCCAAAGTTGGATTAGGGAAGTCATCTTACAACAGCAATCCACAAGCCAAGGGATTTTTGGATTTCAGGATGCAAAGCATAAACCCCCTCAAAAATGATCTGGTCAACAGAAACAAATTAAATTTGGAATGTTACAAGTATTACTCCAAATAAAGTAGAAGAACTCAGCAAGGGTTTCAATTGCAGAAAAATCAAGTAAATTTATGATGAATAAATCCTTAAAAACAACTGTCAGGCCACTTGAATAAAGAAAGAACGAATTGTTCACCTTAGCAATCCATCTTTCATTTTCTAAACCATTAGTATTTATTCAGTAAATACAATAAATAAATCTAAAAAGGAAGCAAGCTTTGACAGCAATGAAATGAATATGTAACAAACCACACCACAATCTTCAGATATTTCAAGCTCTTTGAACTCACTACGAGAAACAGTCTCCAAGTTTAATACAGATATTTCTGTCTTTCGACCATTCCTTACGTCACCAATGTTCTGAAAAAGACAAATTACAACAGCAAGGCATTATTGACCGGTGTAAAACTTTCCAATTAACCTCAAACATAAGCATGAATTATGGAAAATGGTCAACTACAAATAAAATAAGTAAAATGGGGAGGGAGGAAGGGCAAATTTAAACGAACACCCAACTTTAACTTTAATTTTTGCTATTTTCAAATACTTTAACTTTATTTTTTTTTGGAAATAATATGGAAAATAAGTTAATTTTGACAAAAATAAAGTTAATTAAAAATAAATAATTTAATAGCTTGGAGATAGTGGGGAGAGTAGGAGAAGGTGGGTGGTTGTTAGGTATTCCACGTTCAAACAGGTATAATTATCAAATCATTCTGCCGCCCTTTATTTATGAATTTAAACTTTATAAAATGAAATTTGAACTAAGAAAAAAAACTTTGAGTGCATGTCGAATTTCATTTTAGAAAATAGTTTATAACATAGCCGGCCCTTGCAGAATCAAAAAGGAATTATTTGAAAATCGTTAAAAAGAAAAATAAAAATCTATTAGAAGGCAAAAAGGCAACATCGGAACAGAGGGGTGCGTTGGATAAGAGTCGGCAATCTCGCTTTTATAAAACAGTTGCTCATTTTTCACCATTTTCTGAAAGTCAGCGTCAGTGCGTCACTCAGTCCCATAACCCAATTTTTTTTTCTTGATTTTCTTCTTCTGATATCTCTCTGAATTCCTTAAACTAAATCCAGCATTTACTCTCTGATCTTATCTCTGATTTTTTCCCCTAAAAAATAGAAGTAGCAGTGATTAAGATTTAAGAATGGAGGGACTGCCCCCTGGTTATCGCCCCAACGTTGGTGTCTGTTTGATCAACTCTGATAATCAGGTACCCTTCTTTACTTTTTTTTTTTTAATTTTTAATTTTTGTTTGTTGGTTTTTTTTTTTTTCATCTCAGCTAGTCAGCTTTTGAAAGCAGAGGGATTGAGCTGGCTAATTTTCTAATAGTAGGTCTGAAAATTTAAAATATTAACAATAAAAGCAGGACTTAAAATCGAATTTTTTTTTTCTTTTTTAAGTAAATAAATTGTAGAGAAATAGACTTTTGTGATTTACTGTTTGTTGATTAGAATTTTATAATATGAAAAAAAAAAAAAAAGTGGAAAATAAAGTTTGGAATTAACTCCATTGTTGGCTTTATTGGTTAAAGTGTTTAGAGTAGTGAAAATTTTGCAAGTTTTGTTTGTGGAAATTTAGGTTTTTTAATGGTTGTTGAGGTTTGCTCTTGCGGAATGTATGGGTATAGAAAGCTGAAAATACTTGATTTTGCCGCTTTTCCAGGTTTTTGTAGCTTCCAGATTGAATGTTCCGGGAGCCTGGCAGATGCCTCAGGTAATAACCTTGCTGGATTTTCTAATTTTTTTAGGCCTCATTGCTTGCTGAAAGCTTCAATTATTAGTTAAAACTGGATCACTTTTCCACCCTCCTGTTGGCTGTTCCGAGTAATTACGCAATTCATATCCATAATATTAGTCTTCCTAGACCCCAATGGCCGAGAATTGTTGGTTTATTGCGGATTATAACTTCCTTTCCTCCCAACTGAAACCCTTTTGTTCATTTTTCTGTTTCCATAAGTTATATGCTTGTACGCACCAAAGTTTATTCACAGTTTTCTTTGAGCGTGTGTCACAGGCAGAGTCTCAAGCTTTAAGCCTGTGCAGTGCTTGAACTAATCTAAGCTGACGGTCTTGGGCACAGACGGACTCTCGGACCATGACATGTGCACATGACTAGTTAAGAGAAATGATTTGCCAGTCAGTTGTGTTTTTTTTCTTTTTTCATTCTCGAATGTCTTTGTGGTCTTTGATGTTGGTTAAATAAACGATTTCTTTCTTGTCTTTTTGTGTACTGTTTTCCTTTTTTGGGACATTGAAAAGCTTTATTTTGCTTTTACCTGTGATGGCATCATCTCTAATACAGTGCAATCTGTTTTAGCTACCTTAATTGATAATTTTGGGATTTTACAAACTCAGGGGGGTATTGAAGATGGTGAGCAGCCAAGATCTGCCGCTATCAGGGAACTTCGAGAAGAAACGGGAGTGGTGTCTGCTGAATTTATTGCTGAGGTTTGTTGAAAAAGATAGTCTTCTTATGCTGCAATTTTTCCAGAGGACTTTTAAACTTCATTGGAGTGGCACTGCACGCATGTTAAATGATGTTACCCTTTGTGAGTTTGTCCATGTATAGCCCTTGTTGAGAGCTACAGGTGAGGGGAGTGTTAAATAGTATTAATTTTTGTCATTCTTTCAACCTTATAGACTATTGTATTGACTGTAAAGAAGATGATTGGAGTTTAGAAGTATTAGTACCGAAGTCACTGTTTATTCAGCCATCTCACGCATTGTATATTTTTGAAATCTTAGACTCTTAACGTGTCAAAGAGCAAAGAAATTCGGGAACAAGCTGGAGAAAAAAAAAAGAACAGATCAACATTTTCTGTCTTCATGAATTGTTTACAAACAGAAGAGAAATCTAAACATATGTTTATTTCAAATTATAGAATCAATTGAATAAAGGTACTGGAAACAACAATTCCTGCTAAAAGTACAAAGCATTCAAGCCAAATATTTAAACTTACAAGCAGGAGTCTAGTTTAATTAGATTTCCTCCATTCTCTGCCACTAACTTTTTTCTTTCCCCAGTTGCTGTAGTACATCTAATTAACGTTGTGGTTTGGCAGGTTCCTAATTGGTTGACATATGATTTTCCACCTGCTGTAAAGGCCAAAGTGAATCGAGTCTGGGGAGGTGAATGGCATGGCCAGGCACAGAAGTGGTATGCCTCTCCTATCTTCCCATTCCTCTTCTTTAATTCGACCACACACACACATAATTCTAGATGGCCTCATCTATTATAAGAAAGCCACGTTGGTTTGAAATGGCTTGCTTTAATTTTTAATGTAATTTTATGGTTCAAGCTAGTGGCTGCGGTATTCTCATTGCAGTCAATGCATCTAAGGCATGCCTGCAGTAGCATATTCTCATCATTGTTTCTGTGAAATTACGTGTTCTTCATTTGCTGAGTTGTAGGAGGAAAGTAACGACTATTTTAGTTAGGGAAAAACATTTTTAAGAAAGTATACACCTGAAAAACTGAAACTCTATGATTAATCATGTGGACAGTAGCATGGTTTATCCGGTAATTTGAGCATTCAGTGAACAAGGTCCAAGGCTTTCTTTAGCAATATAAAGAAATAATGGTCTTTTTTAGTACTCTCCTGTCTCGATATCCTATCTGAAGCAGCATTCTGCTGGATTTTTACTGATGGGAATTATGGAATATCATTATGTGTAGAGCGGATATTATAAAATATATGGATGTAGAAAGAAAGTTTTGAATTTTTCCTGCTGCAAGAGCTGTTAATTAAAAATAAGCTCATGAGTACCTTTTTTTATCTGTGTGCCATCTGTGGTAATGGAATTAGCCTGAGATATGATATAGGTGACTTTTGTTCTCTTCCTTTCTAGTAAATTTAGCAACTCTGAGAAAGGGTGAGAGCCAAGAGTCAAACACTGATTACTTGCCATCAGGGATATACGAGTGGCTTCATCTAATAGTTAAAAGTCAAAAGAGCTCTAGCATTAAACTCACGACGAGGATGATAAAATTTTCATTGGGTTTTATATGCAATTGATAAGACCAGTTGATCATTATCAGCTAAGAAAAGCAGCTTTAGCTATGCTTGTCACCCTCGTATGAAGTCAGGATGTGCTGGGTAGAGTGGAAAAATGAAAAGAAATTGATTTTTATTAATGCTCTGTAGGAAAGAAAATAGGAAAGACATTTTCTTTTCATTATTCATAAAATCAAATCATTTCAAATTGGAAAGATAGTGGAAAGAAAGTAGGAGAAATCTGAGCCAAATGTGTATATTACATTATTCATCATTTTTAAAATTTATTTTATTATCTTAACTTACTAAGGATATATATATACAACATTGTCTGTCACTTTTTAAAATTTACTTTGTTATCTTAACTTACTAGGGTATAATTTACATTTTCTTTCTTTGCATTTTTCAACTCTACCAAGCAATGGAACATTTTCTTTCACCTTTTCCATTTTTTTTTTAAAGCACACTGATGAAAACAATATATATATATATATATATATGTTTGCTATCTTTCCACTTTTCTGTTTTTTTCAATTTTCTTTCACCTTACCATGCAAAGCCTTTGTGGGTAGTGATGCATATGCCCTCTAAATTTGTGTACATTTTGGTTAAAATATATCAAGTATGTTTTGTTACTTTGTAAAATAGTATTGATCTCTGTGTCTATGGGTCTGTTATTCTTGCATCCTTCTCCTGAAAAGGGGGAGAGACAAACTGCCAAGTTACCGAAGCAATTTGAAAGGCATAAAATGCTTGTTTGGAATGAATGTGGTGTTTAAATTATGATCAGTGCAATCTACAAATATCTGGGACTTTTCTTTCTCCCTCTCCCCGTAAAAATGTTTGTGTGATGCCTGTGCTCTAAAATTTCCTTTGTTTTTTTTAATTATTTGATTTCATTATTAAGCTATAGGCCATCAGATGTTTTGCAGTCAATTTTTTACCTGAGGCCATGAAATGCATAGGGAGAAATTATAACAGCTCGTGATTTCTCAGCTAACAATATATCGGAACAATTCACAGGTATCTTATGAGACTAACAAAAGATGAGAGCGAGATCAACTTAGCAACTGGAGAGGCAGAGCCGGAATTTGCTGAATGGAAATGGACAAACCCTGAAGAAGTTGTCCAGCAGGTATCGTGCAAAATTGCAGCATTATAAATTTTACTAAAGAGAACCCTTCGAAAAGGGCTTTACTAAGATCATGAGATGTTCTGAAACAAATCAATTGCTGCAGGCACTGGACTACAAAAGGCCGACATATGAAGAAGTTATGAAGACCTTCAAGCCTCACCTTACTGACAATAGCAAAGCCGGTAAATGTAAATCGACAAAATGGTGAACGCTATGGTATATTTTTGTAGATTCCTCTCTATGTTTTTTTTTTTTCCTTGGTAATGATTATTTATTTGGACTGTCTTTAATCGATCTTCACTCTCCTGTAAATAGATATGGCAGTTAGAACTGATGAAATTTTAGATGGTTGTTTCATTATAATGAAATCTTTGTGCCAAAGAAACATGATTTTTGATTGGACTTTTTGCAACTTGTGATCAATTATCTTATGCTTGAACCTCTATATTTTCCTTTGTTATTTCTCTTCCAATGTGTATCATAGAATGGTTTGATTACTGAAATTCCATGTTGAAGCTTATAACACGTTAATTACAAAGGATCTTTTAGAAAGTAAAAAATTATCCCATTCACCGGTCGTGATGGATATTTTAGATTTCATTCAGAGTTAAAAGATTAACAAATGTTTGAATTTAGAGATTAGTTCAATTGGTTTGTACAATTATTATAAAAAATTTGGCATTCAGCAAACTTGTCAATGGATTGCGTTTGATCCATATAAAAAAAAATATTCTCAATTTGTGTTTGGTCAAATGCAAAACTTCGCAGTATTATTAAAAAAATATTTTTATATTTTTATAATTAAATTAAAATATTTTTTTAGTCAATAAATAGTAATTTAGGTCAAAGCAAAATATTTTTATATTTAGCTCAAGCACTGTTGGATAAGTTCAATACGAAGTTCAAGTCCAAACCCCTACAATTACTTTTTTCATATGCAACTCGAACTGTGACTTGTATAAAAATATATATAATATATTGCAAATGAGTTTTTAAATTTCATAAATAAAATTTAAAAATTTTATTATATTTATTTTTTAATAAAATATATATTAGCATGTATTATTTTACTAAATCAAATTCAAAATTAAAAAAAAAACTAATGATAATGACCATGAAAATTATTCGTTAATAATTTTGCAAGTTGCAAGTTGCAAGTTGCAACCATCCGTTCTCCACTTAATAATTTTGCAACTTGCCGACACCCTAGAAAGTTATTTACCATTAACCTTCCAAGTTGCGACCTCCCAAAGGTACGCACCATTAACTGTAAGAATCTTTTGAAAAAGGAGTGGTCCTGCTCCTTACCTTCAGCCCTTAAGGGAACCCTTTATTAAGAACCTTAGCCCCTTCTCATTTTCCAAACCACTATTATCAGATAATTCTGCTATTTATATTACTTAGTAAATATAAATTTATTTAAATGATATTAAACACTATTTAATTACATTTATTCATAATTAATTTAATTCGTAATAATCATAAATTAATCAATGACTATCCGATGACAACAAAGAGAGTTCTTTAATCAAATGTTATTGATAAAATATTTTTTATTTTAAATTTAATTATAAAAATATAAACATTAATAAAATTTTAAAATTTTAATATATTTTAAATAATAAAATAATTTTTTTAACTTGACGAATCAAATTAAATCTTAAACAAATAAATTTTTTTAATTATTAAAACTTGTTCCTATTCGATCCAGCCATAGCTTTAAAATGAACCTTCAAGATAATTTTAATACAGTATAATATATACATTAATATTTCTTTTTCCAAATATTAAGGAATGTTTTCAAAATATAGTATTATATAAAAAGTCAAAAGGGCAAACAATGCCAAAATTATACTAAGTCTTTTGATATAAATTATTAATATTATTATTTATTTAAAAATAACGTCACAAAATCATTAACACAAGATAAAAGCACATTTGATTGTTGACATTAATATAATAATTAAATTAAAGCTCAACCTTTTAATACTGTTGAAAGGTCAGGACACGAAGCTTAATATTTGCCTTCAAAAACTTACACGTAAATAGAATGCAATATGTTTACTTTTTATTATTATTATTATTATTATTAATCCACTGGCTTTTAAAAAAAATAACATAATTGAGTAAACAAAAATAAAGTAAATTTTGATTTTTTTTAATATGAAAATATATTTTTTTCAAGATACAAAAGTAATATTTCATCCTTATATTATTTACCTTGAATCAAAATTTTAAAAAAATTTACCTTGAATTTTGCTTTTCATTAATTATAATTATTCTTTAAAATTTACTCTTAAACTTTTTTTTTAAAAAAATTCTATTTATAATAATAAACGTAATAAAAAAATATAAATAACTTTTCAAATAAAATATTAATTTAAGATAATTTAAAATATCAAACAAATAAATAAAATATTATTTATGAGATCGATAAAAAAATAATAAGTTTTTAAAACATGTGAAATTCAAAAAAGATATGACCTTAAAATTTTCCTTTCGAGAAAAGAAAACAAATTAAGTATAATATTATTATTATTATTATTATTTTTATTTTTAGCCACTAAAAAGAAAATCTTAATATATGAATTTTCTACTTCATAAATAATAACTTTATTATTTATTTTATCAATTTCTGTGAATAAGTTGACGAATGATGTTACCTTACGTAACACTTACGACTGAACTCCTGCCACAATTTGGCGTGCAAAACGTTAAACACCCGAAAATATTAGGCTTACGTGGCGCCACCTCCTTCATTAGCATTGACAATTGGAATTTGGCAAATGTTAATAAAACCGGAAATATGGGGGCGTGTAGGCGGGATCGACGGAGCGACGGAGCCCAGCCTCAACTAACCGTCTCACGGCCCGAACAAAGGCAGCGAGTCGTTACAGATTCAGCGATTAGCAGCCTCCCCCATCAAAGATCTAAATCGCTTTGATTTCCCCTTCCGGTAAGATTTATAATTTATTTATTAATAATTTATTAATATTTAATAGCAATTCTTTTCCTATCATCTATGGGCTATGGCTGAAGCCTGAAACGACATCACCTCAACTTACCTCACCTCCACCATGACGCACCCCCAATCCTCTCTCTCTCTCTCTCTCTCTCTCTCTCTCTCTCTCTCTCTTTATAGCTCCGCAAATGCGGGGATAAGATAAGGTTCGAAATTCGAGCAAAACCCTTTCAGAATTTAGATATATATCCCTTTTTTTTACAAAACAAAATATTTAGGTTTTTTTTTTTTTTTTAATTCAGTTACAATATTTTCTAAATTTTAAAATAATTTTTTAATATAAATGGAAAATGATGACCTTTCTGACAGCAGTTGAGTTTTGACATGTTCAAGTTTTTTTTGTCAGCATCACACTTGATACGGGGGGATATATACAACGTATTTACGTATAATTATACGCTTATGTGCTGTATTTTTATACGTATGAGCTGTTGTAGGTGTTATTTGAGCAGTTCATATCTTGTCTCCGCGTTTATTTGAAGCTCTTCTCATTAATCTTTTTCAGGCTTCTTCTGCTTTGGCGTCCTTTACCGACAAAAAAAAATACGGTAATTTTTTCATTTTGCTCCTTAATCATTTGAAGTATCTGTTTTTCTTTTCTGGGTGTTTTTTTTGGTGGTTTGAATGTGTTTGACGATTGATATTGAGGCTTGAAGGTTGCTCATATAATGGAAATTGTAGCCTTTACGATGAAAATGACTGGAAAAAAAATTCATTTACAAGCTTATTGGGTTGAATTGCTTTTCTTGACTTCTAATGAAAGTTTGTAATTTGTCTGTATGGAGTTTTTTTTTTTTTTCTCTCTCTCTCTCTCAGATGCTTTCTTGGGGAATTTTTTTTTTTTTTTGAGTTTTAAACATTCACCAAACCTTGACTCTTATTCTTTTATTCAAAATTTTAGAAATAGATGGAAAAATTAATTTTAATGTGTATGTTTTTTGTATTTTTCTTGCTTAATACACTATAATTTGCATCTAATTCACGAGTTAGGGTTGTTAGAGATAGCAAAATAAAATATCTTTGAAGAAAATTGATGTTGAAGTTTTATTTCTTTCTCTGAAAACAGATTATTGGGATGGTGAATTTGGATTTAATATTTTCCAAGGATTTTGAAGATGATTGTAGTCTCTACATAAAAATAATAGTAAAAATTCGATAAACATATGCATGCGAAATAGAGAAATGGGATTTGTTAGAAATTCACTTTTCAATCTCCATCTTACAGACTAGTTGGGCACGATATTAGAAATCTGACCAAATCCACTGCTTTAAGTATAATCATAAAATTCATATATTCATGAGTATTACCACTCAACTTGCACTATATTGGAAAATCAAGTCCTTAGGTTCCCTGATGATTTATGCTTAGAAGGTTGAGGTCTAATTCTATGATAGATGGTTTCATATGCTTTCATTGTATTACTTCAAGTATGCTGTGAGTATGCTTAGGTGTAAGTTTTTCATACTGCTTTTCTTTCGGATGGAATCTAATGGTTATTTAATTTAATCAGAAAATGTTTGACAAAGACTTTTTCACTGAATATGGCGAAGCAAGTCAATATGAAATAAAGGAAGTAGTTGGCAAAGGAAGTTATGGGGTGGTTGCATCTGCAATAGATACTCACACTGGAGAGAAGGTAGCCATTAAGAAGATGACCAATATCTTTGAGCACACCTCTGATGCCACACGCATCCTTAGAGAGATCAAACTCCTACGGCTGCTGCGACACCCCGATATAGTTCAAATAAAGCACATAATGCTTCCTCCATGTAGAAGAGAATTTAAAGATATATTTGTTGTTTTCGAGTTGATGGAATCTGATCTTCACCGTGTCATAAAATTAAATGATGATCTAACCCCCGATCATCATCAGTTTTTCTTGTACCAGCTTCTTCGGGGTCTAAAATACATTCACACAGGTTGCTTCTTTTATGTATCAATTGTTGTAGAGGTTTCTCTAATTTTGGATGTTAAATGACCTTTTTTCTTTTTAACCTTTTACTTTCAATTTTTCAGCACATGTTTTTCATAGAGATTTAAAGCCAAAAAATATACTTGCTAATGCGGATTGCAAACTGAAGCTTTGTGATTTTGGACTTGCTCGGGTATCATTTACTGATGTTCCTTCTGCTATTTTTTGGACTGTAAGTGTTTCTTTCTTCCTTATATCTGCTCTTGCTATTCATTGCCATTGTTTATACCATGTTAACTGTTCTCCTCGTCTGATCATCTTTAATCTTCAAGGATTATGTGGCAACTAGATGGTATCGAGCTCCTGAACTCTGCGGTTCATTCTTCTCCAAGGTAAGTAATTTTTTTCCCCTTAACTGCAATTGATTTACTATAGGAATTGTAAGTCAGCTGTATGTTTTATTTAAGCTGCTTTCTTTTAGATATATATATTTTTTTAATATGCTATAGGCAATGACAATATATTTTAGTTTTCTTGTTGTGTCTTGGTGGCTGCTCTGCTTGAGAGGGTAAAATAGCCAATGCTTTAGTGAGAAGAAGCTTTCCTGCATATCTTATCTTTGCGGGTTGAAGAATGTGGATGTTCGCAGATTCACCATATCTTCAAATTCTAATCCTCTCTTTTTTTTTTTTTTTTTTAATTTTGCTCTCTCTCTCTCTCTCTTTCTCTCTCACTTATACGCGCATATGCTGCTGCTAGAAATTATATTATATTCCGGCAAACCAATTTAAGCAAAACTTCTTGAAGAACTTTGTTAGTTGATTTTTAAAGCCTGTGTTTTCTGCAGTACACCCCAGCTGTTGATATTTGGAGTGTAGGATGTATATTTGCTGAGTTGCTTACTGGAAAACCATTGTTTCCTGGGAAGAATGTGGTGGATCAATTGGATCTTGTGACCGATTTGCTTGGCACACCCTCTGCTGAAATAATCGCAAGGGTTTGCTATCTCCTTATGATTAAAGAGAATTTTCATCATTGCTTGGAAATCTCTTTAAGTTACTCCCTAGCTTTTTCTAAACATGGCTGAGCAAGATCTCCTTTTTCTAACCATCTTGATTCTTTATAATATCTGCAGATTAGGAATGAAAAAGCTAGGAAGTATTTGAATAGCATGAGAAAAAAGAAACCAATTCCTTTCTCAAAAAAATTTCCAAATATAGATCCATTGGCCCTAAATTTGCTTGAGCGCCTGATTGCATTTGATCCTAATGATCGTCCGTCTGCTGAAGAGGTAAACTCAAGGAGTTCTGATAGTTTATAACATTTGAATCCGTTTTCTTCATGCTCTATTTTATTTCCTAACTTTTATGATTGTTCTTTATGCAGGCATTAGCTGATCCATATTTCCATGGATTGGCAAACGTGGAAAATGAACCATCCATGAAACCCATTTCAAAATTGGAATTTGAATTTGAAAGAAGGAAATTGTCTGAAGATGATGTCAGAGAGCTAATTTACAGAGAGGTATTTATGTGCATAGAGATTAGTTCTGGCCTCAGTGATATTTTCCTCTCTTTTAATGCTCTCTTTTACTTACTCTTTTTACTTGTGGTGCTTCTTATTTAAAAATGCAAATAGATATTAGAGTACCATCCACAGATGCTCCAGGAGTACCTTCAAGGCAAAGATCAGATTAGCTTCATGTATCCAAGGTGAAGCATCCAACTAATTTTTCTGATGATGGTTAGAACAGTTAGAACATAAATCATAGAGTTCAAACCCTCTTTAAGTGTCATGACTGAGAGTGAGGGTCCAGGTCTCAGCTTTTGGAACTACAGAATGATGAATTATTATCTTTCTATATGCATAACAGACAGTGATGCTAAAATCTTTTTATTCTTCAAAAATAGCACAATCTCCCAGAGTGTCACCTGTGCTGAAAGATGATCATGATAAGCAAACTGTCATCGATCACCGAATGATGTTATTATAAACATCATATTTCCATCGTTCGAAGTACTGTTCTATACATTCTTATTACTGCAATATTTGTCATAACTACAGATTATAAAGAATGCTTATTCTAGCATATGACCTCCAACTTGAGAGAGACATTGTCTATTCAATCTTAGTAAAATATATGCAGATTGCAAAAGTGGTCATTCACTTAGGCAGAAAAGAGGAATAATATTACAACCTCAAGTTTGCATTTACCAAATCTTCTGGCCATTCACTGAGCTCTAATAGGATTTATTATCTTCAGACTATTATGTTACACCACCTGTAATTTGCATCGTAACTTAGTTCTCCCCCCTCCCCCTTCTTTTATTCTAAATGCTGTTGAGTGTTAATTGTTTTATGTCAACCCCAGTGGAGTTGATAAGTTTAGGCAACAATTTGCCTGTCTTGAGGAATACGGCAAAAATGAAAGAGGGATTCTGCTGCAAAGGAAATATACATCTTTGCCTAGGTGAATTGCTGAAACATTTGTTTGCAGTTTCTTTGATTTGAATGTACCACTTTTATCATACTGACCATGGCCATTTGTTTGTTAGGGAGCGAGTCTGCAATGACGATACTGAGCAAATTGATGAATCAAAAAAACGTACAGTTGCTTCTGCTACTCGTGCAACCGTTCAGAGCCCAACAAAGCTGAAAGGCTCTGGGGAACCAGAATGTGGAAATCAAAATGTGTCGGGGACTCCAAAAGCCTTAGGCAAACCTGTGAACAGTGCCCGTCGCCTGTTGAAAAGTGATAGCATCAGTGCCTCAAGGTGTGTGGGTGTCATTCGAAAACCTCATGAGGTATGTATTCTCTTCGTATTTAATGGCTGTTTGTCAATGTTTCACTTCACAAAGGGTGCAGTATCCTCTATCTCACTTCTCGAACCCCCTCTCCAGGTGCACAGCGAAGTGCAGAAACTGGTAGCTTAACGTGCCCAGTCATGTGCGTTTGACAGAGACAATCAGACGGTGCCTATTTTTTTTTTTTTCTATGCCCACAACTTTCCTTTGGAGGCTCGTAATTTTTCTTCATAGGCCAAATAAAAGTTGTGGAAACTTGATAGGGCTCTCGTATTGTTGGCCCCATTAATGAACTAATATGTTAGTGAGCCTGCTGGTGTAGCTTGTAGGCTGTTATTTATGATTGTTCAAAGGAAGTTACTTACCCCGTTGGCCTTTGAGAATAACAAATTATTTCCTCTTCTCAATGGCTGTAACTGTACTGATATCCGTCTTGTTTTACTCTGGACATGTTAAAAAAAAAAAGATTTTGACTTCTGATTTAGAAGTTGGGTCAATACTGAATAGCTCAGTAGAGATTCAGCTATACTTCCATATGAATCAAGCAATTCAATTACAGGCACATTTTGGCATTATTGTATATATGAAACTAAAATCATATTTCATGAGCATGGAACATACAGTTCTACTTTTATGAATTCCAGATATGGGTGCATTAAAGAGCCCACAAACGACTTTGAGCTTGAATTTTGAGTAAGCGATGCCATTCATATGTCGGAAAATGATGTCATTCATATGTATGAAAACTGGGCATTAACAGCTCAAATGCCTACGGTCTCTTATAAGATACTGATATCTCACAATGATAATTACTCATTTCAATCTTTGATCTATATGCTTTCGAATGTCGACATTCTCTTACAACATGGTCAATTGGCATTTGGCCGACATTATCCTTTTCGAAAGTTGTCTGCATGGAAAATCTTTTAACATGTTTTCCAGCTTCTTGAAAGAGTCAAAAAAGCCCTTCTTTTCTTTCTTAAGAATCATTATTAGCTGCCGCAAATGAAAGACGGTGTAGGAACATAGGTCTCTGAAACCAACGTTAATGGCAAACAAACATTTAAAGTCGATGCCAAATAGTGCAAATAATTATCAGCACAAGTTCATATGTTAAATAGAAAATCAGTTGGTGTTTGCAAAACAGGATAGTTTCTTGTTCTTCTCATATTGCCGAAAGCAGCATTGCGAGTCCATTTTACGTGTATATGGTATTAATACGTATTCCACTCATCTAGCAATAAGTTTTCTATCTTGAACTTCCCCCTTCTAGGTTCTAGCCACTACCATCAAGTTGACCGTGCGAAAGGAGGTGAGCCATGTATTGCTGCAACCAGATAAAATCATCTGAATTAGAGAGCATTGAAAAAGAGAAGCTCCATTACACAAAGAAACCAGCAAAACTGCATAGGAAATTCAAGTGATAAACAGAAAAAGTTGGGATGGATTAGAGCAATTTGATAGGCACAAGGAGAAGGGAGACCTTGTGTGAATTTAATCATGCAGACATTGTTTTTACGTCTCTGCAACCAAAAAGGCCAAAGGATGATGCGTGGGTAGATTTTAAGCTGAAGGTTATGCTCCTGTCGTTTTTCTGTTAGCTTGCCTCTGTTCCTAGCAGCCCAGGCTAATGGTTTATGCTTTTGCTATTTGCTTTTCACTACACTATATTTGCCTTCTTTTTTTTTGCCAAAAAAAAATAAAAAAATTGCAAAGAGCAATAGCATAATCCATCCAGTCATAGCAGAGCATCTCTATCTAGAATTTTTATTGGATGCAAACAAAATAAAACGTGGGAGGAAAGAGTAAAAGGCAATTTAATCAGCATACAGCTGAGGCGGGATGTATGAGTGGATTTAAGGCCTAACAACTGCATGGCACTCAATGATGTCTATCCTTGAAAAGTGTATGTGACTACAACTTAATACCTATTTGAACCAAAGAGATTCATTAAATAAACCATTGTGTGTCAAAATCGAGGAAAAGAGCTTTGAGTAAATAAACATAGGACCAGCTGACAGGGAAAATATAGGCTGAAACTACTTAGTCGCACTCTATAGTCAGTATAGTTAACCTATTTGCATCGATGTGGTGTTTCCTCCCATTCAACAAGGCACTACTTGGATGAGTTGAAAATCAAATATCATGTCCCCTTTTATCACAGCCCAGTCCTTCCATTCCCAGAAAGTGACAAATGACCAGGTAATTACTATCCCAAGAAAAAGTACCTATGTACCTTGAAGTTAAGCAACTCCTCTTATGGATAAGGTAGGTTGATATGTTGAAAAAGACAGAGAAGAATGAGATAACAAGTATCATGCGTATCTAAAAAGAAAAAGGTTACTCCATTCAACCCAACTCGGACCACTGACTGGTGCTATCAACATATATGGATATAGAAAGCACTTTTTCTAGAACTCATCTTATTGACCTTTTTTACCACCATTTTTTTTCTAACCGCAACTTGCTTTTATTATCATAAGAAATTTGTTTTGAGAAGTCATTTTGTTGGGGTCTATTTCAAACTCCATAGGATCAAAAGCTAATGGTAGATTTACATGACATTTTGGGGAAGAAACTATTTTCTAAAATAGGATCAGCAGAAATTAGGAAATGTGGCAAATTTTACACTTAAGGATACTTGAGTCGATTTGAAGCAATCACCTTAAATTTCCACAGAATCAACATTATTGAATCTCTAAAGAAATAAGCAAACTATGCTCGAATAATGCACACACACGAAGCCGAATCCTATTTAAGGTTTCAAATATCATGTAACACCAGAAAACAAAACCTTATCTTGCATACCAGAAAAGAAATCATAAGTAGATTATCAAAAGAATGCACACATATACACACATAAACCGACACACATAATTACACTGTGTAACTTACCGCATGATAGGCATATGGCGATTTCCCTTGACGCTCGAAGTGTTTAGCCATGATACAGAACTCAATCGGACCCCACTCCTCTGACTCAAAGCAATTGCCTAATGCTGCTTTATATAACTATCCAAACCAAGCAACAAGCAAATATCAACCCAATATAAAATTAAAAATACTGGGAAAGCAATAAAACTAAAGCATAAAGGAGGGCTACTTTAGCGGTGTCAGTTAAAAGTTCAGTTCCAGCAGGATAAGAAGCATAGAATTGATCAGCCCTTGAATAACCAGCTCTAGTTCTGCAAAATAAGCACCCAAGCAAGGCAAACCCATTAAAAGAAAACCTTAAAAAGGGGAAAGAAAAAATAATCCACCAAAACTAACAATTGAACGTACGTGTTGTTTGAATAAGCGTAGCTCAAAACAGCAACAAAACAATAGAATCCAGTGTATGAAACAATTCTTCGAAACTTTTGAATCTTCAGAATTTCCTTGAAGTCGTCAACAAGATTATAGAGCATCATGATTGCTTCTGAAAATTGTAAAGTATCTCTAAGAGGAAACTCCAATTATTGTTGAGACATTTTATCGAACATGTGGCGTGCTGAAAAAACAAAAGGTGATAACAACCGCCAGCCGGGCTGTGGCTACTGCGTATGACTGTAAAAGGAAATGATTTAATAATAACCAAAAAAAAAAAAAAAAAACACCCATCATTAGTAAAAGACATAATACAATGATATAATAATATTAATATTAAATTTGCTACAAATTTATCAATTCCACTAAATTCATATATCAAAGACTTTTTTCTTTCAAATAATCATCAAACTCAGCCAATAAATCATCTGAATCGTTGAACAAGAGAAAAAAAAAAAAACCATATACATCAAGGATGTTATGATGATTGACAAGATCATTCACCTTTGCGTTAGGTAAAGGTTCTTAATCCTTCGAAATTTAAAATCAGTCAATGTTGCATAGAATTGGGGAAAGAAATATAACACTTTCAGCGTTTATATCTTGGCTGAAAAACAGTTCCGTGCATACTGTCAAAATTTTCATCCAATTTTGTATTCAAGTTTTCCCTTTTCTTTTTCGCAAATTTAAATACGTCGTATTATAAATAAATTTTTATATATATTTTATATTTATATTATATTTATATTATTTTATTTTTACGTAAATTATATTTAAAATTAACTGATGTAAATTATATCGAAAATTTTATGTAATATTTTATGTAATATACGTAAAAGAAATCTAAAGCCAATTACTACAGCAACACTGTTGACGATAATGTCAAGGATTAGGTTAACAGCAACAGGACCTTGCGTCTTCCTCCTCAAGCTCATCTGCCTTTACTTCTTGCTTTATCCCAGTACTTCAACTCCTCTCTTTCCCGAAGAGGCCCTTCCCACCAAATCAGGCTACCTCCGGGTCAACTCCGCCACTGATTCTGCTATTTTCTACAGCTTCTATGAAGCTCAAACCCCCACTTCCCCTCTCTCCAAAACCCCACTTCTCATTTGGCTCCAAGGTGGCCCTGGCTGCTCCTCCATGATCGGCAACTTGTTTGAGCTTGGACCATGGCTTGTCGTTCCTTCTCACAAGGAAAAAGCCGATGACGACTTGTCTCTTGAGCGCAATCCAGGTTCTTGGAACCGCTTATTTGGTCTTCCTTTTCTTGATAATCCTATTGGAACAGGGTTTAGTATTGCGTCAACGCCGCAGGAAATTCCTAGAGACCAACATTCTGTTGCCAAGCATCTTTTCACTGCCATCACTGTTTTTATCTCATTAGATCCGTCGTTTAAGTATCGTCCTATATATATCACTGGTGAGAGTTATGCAGGAAAGTATGTTCCTGCAATTGGGTACTATATTTTGAATAAAAACCCCCAACTGCCAGTGTCACAAAGAGTGAACTTGAGAGGTGTTGCCATCGGCAACGGGTTAACAGATCCGATCACCCAGGTTGCCACTCATGCTGGCAGTGCTTACTATTCTGGTTTAGTCAACGAAAGGCAAAAGGGAGAGCTAGAGGAAGCACAAAGGGAGGCTGTTGAGTTGGTTAAGATAGGGAACTGGAGCGAAGCAACAAATGCTAGATCCAATGTCTTGCGTATGCTACAAAACATGACTAGTTTGGCCACTTTGTATGACTTCACAAAGAAAAAGCCTTACCAGACAAATTTTGCAACCAGGTTTCTCAACATAGCTGAGGTAAAGAAAGCATTGGGAGTGAATGAATCGATGGTTTTCGAGGAGTGCAGCGATGTCGTGGGGGCTGCATTGCACGAAGATGTGATGAAGAGCGTGAAATACATGGTGGAATTCTTGGTGAAGAAGAGCAAGGTGCTGCTGTATCAAGGGATCTATGATTTAAGGGACGGCGTGGTATCAACAGAGGCATGGGTGAAGACAATGAAATGGGAAGGAATTGAGAAGTTCATGTCGGCTGACAGAATAATTTGGAAAGTCAATGGAGAGCCTGCAGGGTACCTCCAAACATGGGGGAGCTTGACCCATCTTGTAGTTTTAGGGGCGGGGCATCTTTTGCCTGCTGATCAAGCTTTGAATTCTCGGGCTATGATTGAGGATTGGGTTCTGGAGAAGGGCCAGTTTGGCGGACAGCAGGAAGGTTCATCATCAAATTTCAGGGCAACACTCTGAATTCTGAAACGTCTGCTTGTTGTTCTGCTTTCAGTGATCTGTAGTTTTAAGCTGTGTAATCTAATTCTACTCAATAATGTACACGCTCTACTCGGGTAGGATGTGTTTGTTTCAAGAACCTAATACTTCTTCGGTTGCCACAATTTTACGAGTCGGAATTCAGAGCATTAGAAGTCAATCAATAGAATTAACAAACACTTCACAAATTTGGGACATAGGTTAAAAACTAACGCCTTCTTCTTCCTCCTCTCCTGCTAATTGTTCTGCTATGTTCTACAACTTATATGAAGCTAAAAACCCTATATCATCTCAAGCCAAAACACCATGGCTGCTCCTAAATGAGTGAAGCCTCTTCGAGCAGGCAAAATGTGGAACAGTCGTCTCTTGAGACTACTCAGTTTCCTGGAATAGCTTTTGTGGGCCATCTTTTTCTTGATAATCCTATTGGAACAGGGTTTACATATAGCTTCAACCCACGAGTTCCTAATACCATGAGTCTTAATAAGCAATTTTTTCCTTGCGATGTTCTTTATGGCTGGCAGAAAATCTTGAAAAGTAGACGTTGAGCTTGCCAGTTGCATGCAAAAATTGGGAAGCTTTGCCCTCTTTCGTGCTTTATGATGCTGGACATCTAGTGCTGGCTTACCAAGTATCTAATTCTCAGGCCATGATTGAGGATTTAGTTTTGGAGAAGGGACTCTTTGCTTGAGATCCAAATGGTTCATAGTTAAAACTTTTGAAATTCATTCTTTCTAAACTTGATGGAGACTAGCAGTCTTGAGCCATATAATCTTATTAAACCAATTCAGATTCATTAGCTATTCAACCGAATAATGATACTAATCACCAACCATTTACTTATCTAAGGGCTCGATCAATTTTAATCAGGAATTAGTAATTGAAAATCAAGTAACAGCCACCTCAAGCAACGATAAAACAGTAAAAAACCTCTTCAAAGCTAGAATTCTCAACAATATCAAATCAAATATCAAGGACGAACAAAACTATGAAAGCCATTAAAAATTTTCCATAACCCATTGAAACCCATTTTTTGTTTATAAATTTTGAAAGAAATCGAGAATGAACGTAGACTTTGAAGCAGTAGGTATTCATGTAATGGCGTTTGGAGGCGGGAATGTGGTGAAAGATAATCTGATGGGAAAGGCGAAAGAAGGGAAATCGGCAAAGATAACCAAAGATCCCATTCCGACGACCACAACCCACCAGAAAAAAAAGAGCACAAAACCCGTACTATGATGCCATTGATACAAGATTTTATGTGAAGGGCTTATTGAAAGGCAGGGAAGCCTGCAGAGAACCTACAGGTATTTCAAGAGCCACGAAAATCCTGCTCTCCCTTTTTTGCCTTAGCCCTTTCTCCCCTCGTAATCACGAGTTTTCTAACACACACACACACACACACACACACACACAAAAAGGAACAATTTTCGGGAATGGAAAAACAAATTTTGATGATTAAATTGAAGGCTTAACCTAATTTTTTGCACATTCTCATATTCCGAGCGCCGGGCAATGGCAGAGCGGCCGAATAGAACCCTAGATTAAAATACTGGGTTATTTATAGAGCTGTTGATCACGTGATGCTCACGTGGTGTAAATATCTCACTCTCATGTATCACGAGTCGGGTTTGGGCTGATCTATGCGCTAGAAGTCTGTCAATATCTGTCTGTTCGTAAATAATAATTTAAAATTATTTAAGTCCGTCAATTTTCTATTTTAAAAATTATATATATTTATTAAAAATTTAATTTTTATTAATTTATTATTTTTACTAAATTTTAAAATATAAATAATATATATTTTAATAATTATATTTTAATGTTTAAATCAACATATAAATAATATTATATTATATATTTTAATATTTATGCTATAAAATTATAATTATTTATTTTTTATATTATAAATTAGATAACATATGTATAAGGCAAATTTGGGCACTGATTAAGGTAACAAAATAAAAGAAAATTGTAATTATTATATATTTTTTAAAATTTTACAAAAATAATTTGTTAGATATATAAAAAATTATTAAAAAAGAAAGTGAAAGATTCTTAGAGGCATTGTTAAGTGAATTACAATACAAAATTAATATATATTATGTAATTAAAAAATAAATTTAAATTTAATTTAAATTTTAGATATTATATTTAATATTTAATTATTTTTTAATTGAGAATATATATATATATATATATATATATATATATATATATATGCTAAAAAGCTGTTTTCAGAGCTTGATATTTTTATACAAATTTTTTCAAATATGAAAAGGATATTCGAATATTGGGTTATTTTATTTGAATTTTGATGCTTTTATTTTCTTTTATAAAATTTCTAGGAAAGGAAAATAAATATATAAAGGATCCCCGAATCGTGTGAGAAGAAAACGCAAGAAAAGTGTAAGAAAGGAAAATTGATGAGCAGGGCAAGGCAGGAATAGCGAAACCAAAAGGAACAGAACATCTCTATCAGCTCAGGCAAGTAGTAGCAGTTTCCGACCCAATAATAAAATGAGATTCAGACACGAAATGGAAGCTTTTGTTTTGAGTTTTTCTTCTAAAATTCTCGAGTTTCTTGCATCTGTCGTCAATGTTCATATACTCCTCTCAAATTCCTTCAGATTCTCTAGCATTTACTCTCAGCCACTGAAGGCATTGACATCCACATACAAAAGAAATCTTGTTGGCAAAAAGCCTCCATCCATATGTTATCTTTCAATTTGTATTGGTTTTGCTGGCATTTCTTTTACATCTCCTTGTTTGATTGCTGAGAAACTGCATGTATACAAACTGCCAAGTTAGGTCTTTTTTGCATAAAGTCCTCAATTCTCGCAACTTCAAATCCCGAATTGAAGCGGGAGATGGATGACTTTTATTGAAAACATGAAGTATTTTTTTTTTTTGAAAGAAACCTAAGTCTTTTAAATCCCCACCGTTTTCGTTTTCTTTTTGTATGGGTTGTGTTGGATTCTAACACAAATGCCGTTTTGCAGGATTATGTGTGCTTTGACGAGCTAGGCATTTTCTTATGGCGCAGTAAGTTTGTTTCACATGGCACCGACTGTCTCAATCGTGCATTCATGTAGCATGGTATGATTCGAATTTATGTTTAGTAAATTTATTTGTCTTTACAGAGAAAGGTTCTCTTTTGTTTTAAATAAATGATTAAAGCAAGTGTTTATACGTATAGTCAAATTACTGTTGTTTTAGATTCTGCTACGAAGTAGTCAGAGTAAAAGTTTTAGGATTGTGTTGGGATGGGAAGAATGATGAGCCGTAGTACATGCATCTTTGTGCGTATGGAAAATTTGAGAGATTAATGTAACTAAGAGTATAATTACAGATGAAAAGCCAGGTAGGATGAATGACTAGTGGAAAATACTGCCAAGTTTGGCAAATCTATTTGTTTAGTTGTAAATTTGTCTGGTTAAACTTATAGGTTGAAACATAACTGCGGAATTCAAATACTGAGTTCTTTTTGCTTTGAAAGTGAATTATGTAATTCAGATTCGACTGTATTCTCTTAACACAAAAATCTGAAACACTTCCAAGTCTAGTGTTTGAAGGGCTTAGTGAGACTGGTCAATACAGAACAGAGAAATATTTGACTATTCAGTCTCCTTTATTCACAGTGTTAATTTAAATGGTGGAGCTGCATTTGTAGATCTAGTTTCAATGTGAGACGATGTTTTGAACTTAGAAGCAATAACATAAATGGAGTTTTTTGAAGTTGAACATAAAAAATTGCTTCATGCCAGTTCGTAAAATGATCTCCAGAGCAGGTGCAAACGAGGCCCTAGAAGATGAGGGAGACTGCCTTATCAAGCCTCTCTTGTATCAAAATCTGTTACTATTATTGGGCAATAAAGGATGATGAGATTATTAAAATACTGAAATTGGCTGTTTCTAGGGTACATTAGCAAAGGTTCATGTGACAATGACTCAGAGTTGGCTTTCTGCAGATTATGATGTATTTCAATTTTCTAAGCTTCCTAGCTTCCATGGTTTCCCTTTTTAAGTGGCTAGTTCCATTTATTCCATTATAGAAATTTTTATATCTGCCTCTTTGTTTTTTTATATGGCTTATTTTAGCATCTTATGCATCACATGAACATGCTGGTACTGAAAATTTGTCATGTATTTTTAAAATTTTCCTCCTTTTCTTTAAGTGTTTTAGCGGGCAAGGTTTGAGAAGAGCTATAGTCTTTGAAGCAGAGAGAGGATGTAGGAATGCTTTAGGTAGAAAAATGAGGTAATGCACTACATTAAGCTTTCTTGTTTCTTAAGCCATGATCATGATGATTGAGAAGGAGTTTTACTTTGAGTTGCCTTCAATTAATATCAGGTTTAATAATTTCCTCTTTGATAAAGTTTCAAGAATTTGTTCTCGATCCAAGCACAAGTTTCCAGAAAAGTTATTAGAGGAAGTACATAATTATGATACAGCCAGTATCTCAGATCGCTCGAAGCTGCTAAATAAGGTAGATGCCTAACTACAAGATTTAGCTTTTGCATGTTGCTTGTGATTCTCAGATGATTTTTTTTTTCTTTTCCTTGAGCAAAGAACTGTTTTCTTCACTTTCTATGTTTATTATGTCTCGCATCAAAATGGATACCCGCCATTTCTGGTACCTGTAGAAGGCAGATATCTAACCTTTTTATGTTTCACTATTTTCCTCCCATTTTTTTCATGAAAAATTATATATTTATTATATAATTTAGTATTTATCTTTACTAATATTACATTTTCTTTATTTCTTTCTTTTTGGTGCCTAAACCTTACAATTATTCTATTTGATATGAACGCATGTATTGAATATAAAAGTATATTATTTTTACATTTCACATGTTTCCATATTTGATTGTTGACATCAAGTCTTTTTTGAAACTTGGACAGATAAAATTAAGAAGGATTAAATTTATAACATAGAGAATAAATGATACACTTGGAGAGTGGGCACTGATGTCAATTTGTTTAAAAATTGGCATCTTAACTCGTTGATATTAAACTCTGCAGACCAAGTTGGCAACTTTGCTGAAACAATCAAGTTTAAAGTGATTTTTTCTCAATTCACAAGGATAGAAAGTACAGTATGCTCTTTCACAAAAGCTTCCAATTTGAAGGTCTGTCTAGAATTATGAGAAACAGCCTGTAGAATGGGTCACCCATTCCTTGTTCTGTCGAATGGGGCATTTGAAAGTTTGTAATCTTAATGGTGTTTTGCTTATGGACTTTGAAATGTTCCTCTGCACTGTCTTCTATACATATGGTAACTTTTCTATTAAGAGCTCCCACATTTCATTGCTTACAGGTATCAGTTTTGATGGGTTATAATGGTCTTCATGATTTAATTGAGAATGAAAGACCTGATGAGCAACCTGCTAGCAATCTCAAAGATACTACAGATGATTTTGATCTTTCCCTGGCATGTAAACGATTTCCTTCCATCACTTTGGGTAGCTCTCCGCCAGTAGAATTGTATGATGAGACAACTAATAGCACGCGAATAAGAGCCCTATTAGCAGCTCAAAGATTTTTATCCAACTCAATGGATGAAAGGTGGGTTGATCCAAATGGTCTGTCCGAAACATGGCCTTCTTTGTACCAACCCGTTTCAGAGGCTGCTTCTTCTGTAGTAGTACAAGAAAGTGAGGACAATTTGCATAAGTCTTCTTGCTCCACAACTTTGGAATCTGAAGGAAACTCAGATCATCCACTTCCTGTGGAAGAAAATACAGAAAAGTTGCATCTGTCTTCTTGGTCCACGACTTTAGTGTTTGAAGGAAAGTCAGATCATCTAGTGACTGAGGAGGAATCTTCTAGCAAAGTTGGGGTCGAACAGCGGTCAAATCTGGAAACTTTTGATTTATTTCTTGATAGATCCATTAGTTACATTCCTGGTTTAAGTAAAAGGCAGTCTCGCCAGCTTGAAGAATGTGGCTTTTTCACGGTAGGTTAATTTGAAATTATGTTAAAAGACACTCGATGGATGTTCTTGTGTTCGTACAAGCCCGGTTTCACCTTATTTACCATTTTTTATCCTCCTGCCATGCAGTTGCGGAAACTGTTACATCATTTTCCCCGGACCTATGCAGACTTACAGAACGCGCAAGTTGAGATCAATGATGGGCAGTACTTGATTTTTGTTGGGAAAATTATGTCTTCGAGGTGATTAACTATTTGCTTATGAAATTGTAATCCCTTTGTTGACTGGCAACACTTTGTTAGACCTATATTTGGTCTACTAGATATCTTCTTTACTATTTTCTTAGCTGCACTCAGTTCTAACTTTGGATTGTGGATGAGGTGAGGTTCAAACCTGAAGTGAAGTACCTTGATATGACTAGGGAGCTGACTTTTCTATGGTGTTAATATTTATATCCTTGGTAAATCAATGTCAGAACATACAAAACATTTGATGTTTCAGAATGCAGTTGTCTGGAACAAGCATTAAGGTTAAAGTTGTTTGCTAGTGACAAGATATGCTAACGTATAATATGATTACAAACCACTAGGCATATAACATAACTAGATAACCAACTCTGACGTTCTTGTTTTTGTTTATCCCAAAAACTCAAAAAGGTTGTCATGCAGACATTGATTCATATTAAAAGTTGTCGTACATACAAAAGTACGAAGTGAAATTTCATAAACAGGTATTTTCTTTTGAAAATTCTCAAAATCTGTTTGTGCCATGTATTAAACAAAAAAAATAAAATAAAATAAAAACCTTGATATTGGGAACAACTAATCTACCATAGCTTGTAAAAGATTGTAGAACACAGATTAACATTTATAGCAACTGGCTACTATTTAGATACCCAATTGTGACAGGAATAGCGATGCTTTTAGATTGTTAACATTTATCATCATGCAGGGGAATTAGAGCCAGTTATTCTTTTTCATTTCTTGAGGTGATTGTGGGTTGTGAAGTTGCAAATAATGAAGCCACTTTGGAGCAGATATATGATGATAATGATATTCAGGAGGAGAAGACAATTTATTTGCATTTGAAGAAGTTTTTCCGGGGTGCTCGTTTTGCTTCTAAACCTTTTCTTAGAAGTCTTGAAGGAAAGCATAAATTGGGAGAACTTGTATGTGTTAGTGGTAAGGTGAGTTTCTTTTTCGTTCATACGCTTCAAAACAGCTCAGCTAATATCTTACCAATGCATTGTTTCATTCAAAGAGTAACACCGAGGAGCTTGGTATGTATAGGCTAAATCCCAGTATGAGAAGCTGCTTCATTGATGTGCCTGTTGGCTGTAGCTGTTAGTAATAATTAATTTTTTTTTAAATTAATTTTTTGCTTCAGTTTCCTTTAACTGTTTTAGCAAACATGTTTTTGATAGTTGTGTGAAGTGTTGTGAAGCAAATGCTATAACGATTGTGAAGATAAAATGTTTCTTAGGGGATTCTCGATTAGGAAGCTTAATGTTTCAGGTTTTAAATGATCGGTATAATTCTCTATTGTATTGAATGTCTTTCTTACTAGCGTAGTGCAATAAACGTGGATTAATATGGATTTTTCATCTGTATAAAAAGTATGACATCTTCTACTAACTTCATTTCTTAGATGTTGTTATTCATCCTTAATTATTGATTTCTATTTCTTAGAATATAATCCATAAGTTTTATACAAATTTTGTTTCCAATCTAGGTGAGGGCTTTGAGTAAAGATCACTATGAAATGAGGGAATACAGTATTGATGTGCTAAAAGATGAAAACGATTCATCTGTTATCACAAAAGGGAGGCCTTATCCTATCTATCCTTCAAAGGGTGGCTTAAAACCTAATTTTCTTAGAGACATCATTGCAAGGTTTGTTTCTCACTATGTTTTGAATTATTATATCAGTTGCTTTCAAGGGATAGTTATTAGATCAGTGCTTCAGTGCATGTGCTGCATGATTTTATTTTCTAACATTAATTCTTTTCCGCTTTATATGTTTTTATGTTATGTATATGTGTACGTATAGTTAATTGATTGATAAAATTCTTAATTTTTAGGTATGTCTATAAACTGCGTTGCCATCTCAATCCATAAAAATAATGTTTCTGTTTTGAAAAATCGCTACTCTGTAATACTTTGAGTTTTTTGCCACTGTAATTGTCTCTATTGCTGCTATAAACATTATCTGCCTTAGTTTGTCCTGGGAGTTATGTTGTTGTTGTAATGGCCATAAAAAATTTGTGACCTCATTTGCCTCTTTTATGAATTCAGCAAGCCCGCGAGTAGTATGGGTTTGTAGTCCACATTAACTAGAATATTTTATGAAGATGTTATCTTGCTCATGGTTTAAAATGCTGCCATCATTGACAATCTTGCGACTTGAGCATATTCTAGGTAGATCATTCGGCTCATTAGCTGGATTGCTGCTGTTTGGATGCCATTGTTGGCCGCATAAAGTGCTCTTGCTTCCTTTCTATTAACACCTAAAGTTAACCGTACATCATAATTAAAATGGTTTTCACCTTAAAATGTTTATAATCAGGAAGAATTATGTACTACGGTTTCAATGGCTTTTCTTTTGGGAAAAATATAAACAAATCGAATGTTTAGACTGTATTTATAAGATTTTCAATATACAATGATTATAGCCTGTGAGATTCTTTCCTCAATGGCATAATCACAGATTCTATTATGCAATAGAATGTGATTTTTACTCATTGCATTTATTTTAATTCCCTTAAAAAAGAATTTGATAATCGTTGCTCCTAGTTTTAGTTTTTCCTCTTAAATTATGATATAGCAATTCCATTATTCCTTTCAGGGTTTTACAAGCCGTGCAGGTCAATATTGATCCTATACCTGATGAGATCATCAAAGAGTTTGGACTTTTACGTCTCCATGCTGTAAGTAACCTTTTCTTCCTCCACGATGCATTTTTCCTTGAGGATGAAATTTTTGTTTTCCGTAAGTTTGCCATGGTGCAATAGAATCATCTTTTGTTGATTGCATTGTAATCTTTGCTTCTCAATTTAATGGAACAACTTTGGCTTATGCGAATTGGATTGTTAAAATTGAACTTTCCCCTGGAAGGACATTGTCTGAAGCTGAGAGGCAATGTTTTTTTTTTTGTTGATTTACCCTATACTTAGCTTAGCATTAGTTCTGTCGACCAACTATTCAAACTTTAACTAAGGCGTATTTTCACACTAGCTTGGAGCAGTTACATAGTTTTTTCCTCCTCTCCTTTATCACGATTCATGCTTCTTGAGAAATGTTTAGATGTGGAATCTTTCTTGATGACATCTACCTCGCTTTAAAAAAAAAGTTTCAACAGGGTTCACTTAAACAAGATTTTAAATATTTTAAAAATGATTTTAATGTTAAATAAATGTTACATATAATAAATAATTAATAAAAATATGAATTTGACCTAACGATATGGTCTTTAATATAAACCTAAGAGGTTAAAGGTTCAAATCTAATCAATTAAAAAAATAACGATAATAAATAAAATAAAAGTTATATATCAAACCGGTTCAATAAATAACCAACTTTGTATAATGCATTGTAATAGATAACCTAACGGGGCTTAGTTCAACTGGTTCAACCGGCCAATCTGGTCTGGCTTTTTAATCCATGGTTAAGAATTTCTCAAGAAATGAAAATGATCACAGTGGTCTATTAAAAAAAAAAAAAAGAAAAAAAGGATTCAATGGTCTATCAAAATATACATAAGTAATTACAAGTAAATCCTTGAAAAAAAAAAAAAAAAAAAACATGAATCAAACTCATTAAAAGAAAATGCTATAGAAATTAGCCACAATCCTAGCACATCTTTATATACTATTTTGAGGGTTCCATGGTGTTTGATGTTCCATAGTTTAGCAGCCTTTCCGTAGTTTGTTCTCATTGTTTAGTCTCTTTCTATGGCAAGCTATTTATCTGTTGTTAATAATGTAGGCATACATCGGGATTCACCAGCCAAAGAACATAGAGGAGGCTGATTTAGCTCGCAAAAGGCTCATATTTGATGAGTTCTTCTACCTACAGGTAATCTTCATTTGCAATTTAGTACTTGCCATTTAAACGTGGGGTGTTAGTATTATACTTACTCATCTTTCATTCTTGCCACCATTGTATATTATATTATTTATTTTAGCGTCAATCTCTTTTGGATAACATCTCTTTCAATTAATTGGGTGTTGTTTGATAAACTAAAACTTTAAATGTTGAAAAATTAATTAATTGAATTTTTAATACTGAATTTATTAGTATTGAATTTGTATTATAAACACTATTTGGTATATGCTGAAAAACACTATTTGTTATATGCTGAAAATTAAGTACCGAATATAATTATATTGTTCGATAATTGTAAATGTTGAATTTTGAAAATTATTTATTTCAAATTTTATTAACAAAACGTTTTATATTAAGTTGGATAGTTTTGGATAAAAATTAAAAGAGATAATTTAAATATCTCATCTTTTCTAACCAAAAAGGGGATAATTTAGTTCAAGCATAATTTTTTTAAAGCAAAGTTTACTTAATGCAGCACATGTATTTTATGCTTTACATCTGCATTAGTTGTATCGTCCTTTTGAAAGATTGAGCAAAAGACTGATAATGCATTAGTTGCACATATGCTCATAACCAAAATAATCCTATCTGCAGTTAGCACGCTTATTTCAAATGCTCGAAGGTCTTGGCACAGAAATTGAAAAAGATGGATTGCTGGAAAAGTACAGAAAACCTGAAGCAAATGCTGCTTACATGGAAGAATGGTCCAGTCTGACGAAGGAATTTTTAAAAGCTCTTCCATTTTCCCTTACATCTGGTCAACTTAGTGCTATTTCAGAAATTATATGGGATCTAAAGAGGCCAGTCCCCATGAATCGACTATTACAGGTTCTGGATTTTGCTAGAGTGCTTGCTGTTCCTTCATTATTCAACAATCTAAAATCTTTTCTAATTTTATTGAGGCTGCCATTTTTTCGTTTGAATTTATATTTAATGCTATTGTTCTTGAAGTTAATTCTGTATCTTCATGAATTAGCCGTCGCTAGAAAAGTGTAAATGGGCTCAGGGTTTCAAATAGCGGTGGCCGATCGCGGCTGCAAAAAGCAGTATAACCAAAAATTGTGGGCCATAACGGCCCGCTATTTCTGCTATAACGTTACAAATTGAAAAAAAAAAAAAATCCTTTTCCAAACCACATTTTGAAGGTAGGAGGAGCACAGATCGGGAGAGATTGGGGCAGAAGGGAGGCAGGGTTGGTCTGGTGGGGCTGGCTGTTGAGACTTGGAGTGTGCCTGTGAGAGTCTGAGAGTGAGAGAGATGAGATAAGAGTGACTGATTGTGAGGTTGTCAGGTTGGAGGCCTCGGATCTAGGTTGTCTCAGTGTGTGAGGCAGTGAGGTGAAGGCTGAGGGCTGGCTGAGTGAGGGGTTGTTGGTGATGGAAAGCAGAGCAGAGCAGAGCAGAGAGGAGGAGAAGCCATAGGAGCTGCCGCAAGTTGCAGAGAAGACCGGGTCTGTGCATTAGTGGGTTTGGGTTTTGAGATTTTGGGGAATTGGTTTGGGATATGGGATTTGAAAATTTTAAGAGATAAGAATAGTTGGCCAACAAAATAATAAAACACAATTCTGGTTAAGCTTAGTTGTCTCTAAGTCTGAAAAGATAATGGAAAATTTTATAAAATTAAGCTTAGCCAGGTTTATTATCTTTAAATATTGTTAATTATTAATATTTCTAGAAATTCAGTAATAAAAATAAATATTTTTTATATATATAAATATTTTATTATAATAGAATAAATTATTTCATATAAATGAAAGATTATAGATGTTATAAGTTAATTTAAAAATCATTAAAAATGAGTTTTTATGCTTATAATCGTAACGACCGCTATAGCGTCTGTTAAATCAGCAATCACGATAAACGCGACTCGACTGAAAGTGCGGCCGCGACAGCAATTCAAATCCCTGGATGTGCTGTTTGTCTTTTGACATTGTCTGCCTCCCACACCCTCCATCGTATCTTCCTTGAGAGAGATAATTTGAACTACCAAATCAGCCCTCCTGAACCAAAAGATATATAGGCGCCTCCTTTCTAGGACTATGATACTCTGCCACAATTACTAGCATATTCTTGGTAATGAGCGAAGATCTTTGGTCATGACTTCCATCGGCTTCATTTATCATTTTGATGTCTCTTAAAGCAGAAAGGTTTTTCAAACCTCCTTTGTGCTTTGGGTTTGCAAATCTAAGGGAATGTAGATTCGTAGAAAAGTTTATTGGTTTGACTGATTCCTGATAAAGATAAAAAGATATAGTTTGAACTTGCTTGTATCTTTTCTGATTATTTCCCTCCCAAAATTTTAGCTTAGTACCATGGTTAAGGCTAGCCTTCTGTGATTCAGCTTCTGGATTCTTGCTGTAGAAATCTTTCATTGTATTCTTTGAAATTCAGGTTGTGCCATTATGTTTATGTATCTTTGATAAAGTTGTTGAAAGAGACAATGGCTATAACAATAAGAGCTAAGAAAGAACTAAGAATGCGATTTTAATGGAGGCAAGAAGATGCAGTAGACAGGATATGTAAGGCTGATATAAATATTGATGTGATAAATTTTCAACAAGTTACTGTTGTGGAAAATGGGATCAATTTACTATGAAATATATGTTGAGGTGTCACAATACGAGAAGCTGGATTTTTTTTCTAGCCCCTTGAATTTGTTGAAGGCATGACATCTACTGTATTATGAGATGAATGGAGCATTAACTACAAAGAGAAATCCATCCTTAGCCACTTGCTCATGCCTAGAATATTTGTATTTTTTTTATAATCCTTAACACAAGTAATTAGAAAGTCCTAATTACGGTGGCTACATGTAATCTTTGTGGAAATCCTGAACTTTTATTTGTTCTTGTTTATCTATTTAAGTCCAAGATATAAGGATTACTTGACTTTATTGGGAATAACTTCATCTTGAATAGGCAAAGAACAAGTTTTATCTGAAAGGAATAAGATACAACCTATATAATGAGAGTTGAGATTAGATTTTTATTTGATATTTGTCATATATTTTATATTGTTATTCTTGAAAACTGATAAGCTTCCTCGATACTATGTGAATGCTATTTCTAGGGAGACGTTGCTTGTGGGAAAACTGTGGTTGCTTTTTTGGCATGCATGGAGGTTATTTCCTCTGGTTATCAGGTTGGTAAATTCAAGCTACTTTCACACTCCACCTCTTTTGTAAGCCTTTTAAAAATTGATCTATACATGCTGCTAAAGATACTACATGCTGCTTGTCACCTTACTCATAAGGGTAATATATTAGGTAATCCGTAGTCTTGCTCTTGTTAATGGTTATTGTTCTCTGGTATGCTATTCTTGACTGGTTTTAATAGTACATGGTTATGTTTTGAGTTGACTTCATCTTCTTTATAGGCAGCTTTCATGGTTCCTACTGAGTTGCTTGCAATCCAGCATTATGAGCACTTGGTTAATCTGCTAGAGAAGATGGACGCAGTTGATAATAAACCTTCTGTTGCTTTACTAACAGGATCAACCCCACTAAAGCAATCACGTCTGATTCGCAAGGCATGTATATCATCTGATGCCTTTACATGCTGTATAATTATCTTCAGTTTCTCTAACCTTTTTTAGGCTGCAGGATCTCCAAAGTGGGAATATTTCACTTGTCATTGGAACTCATAGTTTAATAGCCGAAAAAGTGGAGTTTTCTTCTTTACGTATTGCTGTGGTGGATGAGCAGCATCGTTTTGGTGTGATCCAGAGAGGAAAGTTCAACAGTAAGGTTGTCTACTTTTACTTGGCTAGAAATGATAAATTGTTTGCATATATCTAAGGAGCTATATGTGTCAAAGGTGAATTCTATTGAATTTGATATCTTCAGATTGTGCTTCAGTCAGTCCTCAACAGAATTGTGTATAATTATAGTTTGGTCTATTAGTCTGGTTATTCTTTTCTTCTTTTCCTTCTCCTCTCGTAGAATGATCACATTCCTGCATGTCTTTGGGTCTTTTAAAATATAGATTGACTTCTTTATCATCGCAAAACTGAAAAGTTGATTATGCCTTCTGAATGATTTACAGACGAGCTTTGTGCAATAAAGTTTAAGATGTTTTAGCTTCATGTTTTGTTTTCTTGTGTTATCCAAATTGTCTGTGGGTGTATGTGTTTTTGAGTCCGTGGGTGTATGTGTTTTTGAGTCCATGGTTGTATTATCTTTTTCAAGAGATGAAAATATGTCATAAGGAAAGTCTTTTGTGTCAATAGAGGTGAGGTTGGTAAAGAACACAAATTTGGAAAGAATATTGGTAATTGGTTAAAAGGGAAAAAAAAATGAAATAGAGTCAAATAAATTTTGCCTTTGGATTACATAAAGGTGCCCTTTTTGCTTTGTTAGTGGTGATGTATCCTTTGACATAAAAATTTGTGTGTTTCACTGAATTGCCAACATTTTCATGAACTTTTATTCGGCCCAATTTTCATGAAATGCTGGATGCATAGTTAATGTAGCTTTACTTCTGTGATTGATATTGTTTTCAATTAACATATTGATGTCTTTGTCAGCCTTTGTCAGGTGTCACTTTTGACCTTGAATGCTTGCATATTTTTCAATACATTTAGGTATTAATCGACTTCTTGAAGTCCACTCCCGAATTTTGATTGTCATCTACAAGATAAAATACCAAGTGATATTAGAATGCTGGTCATCATCATTTACTTGATAACAAACATTGTCTGCCCCAAACACAAAAGAAAAAGGAAAGTTTTTATTTCAGAATCTGATTAATGAGACGTGTTGACCCATAATGTTTCATACAGTATCATTTGTCTTATTTGATTTTGCAAGAAGCGGTTGGTCCATCCTTAAGTTCTTAGCAGGAGTTACTCATTTTGTTATGTGCAAAATGTTGGTCTGATGAGTAATGGTGAAATTCAACCTTACAGCTATATTATAATTCAACAAGCTCAAGAATGCAAGCAACTGGCACGGATGTTTCTTCTGAACATGACAACTATATGGCTCCTCATGTTCTTGCCATGTCAGCTACGCCTATCCCAAGGACCCTTGCTCTTGCTTTGTATGGGGATTTGTCTTTGACAAATGTATGTACAATTTGCTATACTTCTAGCTGCTTCAATTCTCTGTAGTTGCATTGCATTTCATATTTAAATAGATTAAATCCTGATTTAAGCTTTCTATTGAGCAAAATTTTGTTAGTTTCTTTTTTTAAACTTCTATCATGATTCTGCTCAAATTTTTTCTTGAATATATCTTATAATGATGCAGAAATTTATTTCACAAAATGAAAAGATAATAGAAGCATGATGCATGGAAGTATATAATAGAGTTAGGAAAGAAAGAAGTGTCAATTGTCTAAGCTTACAACACCTAATATTCAGGAAACAATTGTGGAAAATTAGAATAAAAATCAAATTGATGGATTGAGGTTGGTTACTCAGTCAAACTTAGCTCACCTATTCTTGAGGATAATTTGGACATCTTAATGGTGCACTTCAGGTACTTATTTGCAGTTATACTGCTTATTGTCTGCTAATGATTTTACTCGGATTCCTGTGATGACAGATTACTGAATTACCTCCTGGAAGGATACCTGTTGAAACACACATCATCGAAGGAACTGAGAATGGCTTTGAGAATATTTATGCGGTAGAGCATATACTTGTCCTACTCTGCTTAGATATTGCATGTTTCTGGTTGTCTTTCGTAAAAGGGAAAAGAGTGATAATTGTTGGATAACTGAAAATGTGATACAGTACGGTGTTATTTGTAATGTGTTAGGTGCCATTTTGGTTTCTTGTACTTTGGGAGTAAAAAAATATTGTAGTAGTTCCTGCTAGGGATTGCTAACCACCCCATTTCATATCAGACAAGCCAATTGAAGAGAGAAAAATTAGAAAAGTAGATTTCAATTTTTCACTTATTCACCTGTTTTTTCTTCCTATGATTTTGTAGAAAATCCACATGAGCTTTCCTTGCTCCAATTATGTGTATTATGAGATCATTCGATTATGGTTCTCAGAACAATAAAAGGAGAGGGGCAAGACAAAGGAATATATTTAACATTCCTTAAACAAAATGCAGATTGTTAAGCTGCGAGGTTGCCTATTTATTTCAACTGGTGAAGAATCCAAAAAACTGATTTGAACATTTTCTTTGTATCAGATGATGCTGGAGGAGTTAGAAGCAGGAGGAAGACTGTATCTTGTATATCCTGTCATTGAACAATCTGAGCAATTACCTCAGCTTCGGGCTGCTTCTGCAGATCTTGAGACCATATCAAATCAGTTTCGGGATTATAACTGTGGGTTGTTACATGGAAGAATGAAGGGTGATGAAAAGGAAGAAGCATTGAGAAGGTTTAGGTCTGGAGAAACAGATATTTTGCTTTCCACTCAAGTAATTGAGATTGGTGTTGATGTTCCAGATGCATCTATGATGGTTGTTATGAATGCTGAGAGATTTGGAATAGCTCAGTTACACCAACTTAGAGGACGAGTTGGTCGTGGGGCAAGAAAGTCTAAATGTATATTAGTAGCATCTACTGCAAGTAGCCTAATTCGCCTGAAGGGGCTTGAGAAGTCATCAGATGGCTTCTACTTAGCTAGCGTGGATCTTCTTCTACGTGGACCTGGTGATTTACTAGGCAAAAAACAGTCAGGACACCTTCCTGAATTTCCTATTGCCAGATTAGAAATGGATGGCAATATTTTGCAAGAGGCACATGTTGCTGCATTGGTAAGTGTTATCCCCCTGCCCTTGTTATTTAATTGCTTTTGTTTAGCATTTTTTGTTTGGCATGCCTGCCCTATGATATAGTTCTTCGTGTTAATAGCTATCTGCTACAGGGAGTATGTTTATCCTCATTCTTGATTGAGATACTAGTTTTCTCTAAACAATTGATTGTTGCTTGTGCAGTGATTTCTGAATTTTGGCGGAGTGATATCTCATGTATAGGTGTTTTCTTTATGTGCTTCAGTTTTTGTGTGAAAATTTATTTAAACATGCACTCCTAGGATTAAAATCGCTATTAATTAAAATTGAATGTTAGTTTTTTTCATAGTAGTACTCTAGAGCTGGTTCTCATCTACCGATAATGCCATGCCTTCGTTTTGTAATCCCAATGTTAGGATATAAGCTAATAAGCTATACCATATCGCATTAATTTGCCTCTCAGAATGAGTTATGTGAACTCTGGTGCTTGATTTGTGTGCTTGATCTATAATACAAAAACTGGTTTTCTTTATGCAGAAAATCTTAAGTGACTCTCACGACTTGGAACGTTTTCCGGCACTCAAAGCCGAACTTAGCATGCGACAGCCACTTTGTATTCTGGGTGATTGAGCTATGGCGAAGGTAATTTCAAGTTTTCACAATTTAACATTGCACATAGACTGCAGGTTCGTCATTTTACGGAGCCCTTGCTTAATATAATAGCAGCATTCTGTTTGGGCGGGTTACTTGCTCTTTTGCTGCATATGCTCATTTACTGTGCTGTAAATCTAAAACCAACTAGTAAAATCTGTACAGTTCCTGAATCTGGATGTTGTTTATTAAGCTGTGAATAGATGAATCATAATTTTTAAATTATTAAAAAAAAAAAGGAGTTACAATTTTACGAGTTCGCAGTACTGAAGCATGTTGATTACAGCATCTGGCCGGTTTCCATTAAAAAGTTGGATTCAAGCTTTCTTTAAGATTGCAGGCTGTTTCATTGGATCGATTCCTTTGCTCTATTATTGTTATTATTTTTTGAGTATGATTATCATGCTACCAAAATTTTAGTTGTACTTTTCTGGGATGCAAAGTAAGCGAGCTTTATTTGTTTCTGCTTAAATATAGCAGAGTGTTTGAGAGAATATGCTGAAGGGGGAAAAAAAGTAATAGTTTAGCCACGCTTGGTGAAAAGGATAAAGAATAGTAGGAAATGGGTTGGTTAGATATTTGGGGGAAAAGTCTAATCTCCCACCTGTACTTTCCCAAAAAAAAAAAAAATCGATCTTAGATTGTGAAAGGTTGAAAGCAGAGATTGAGATGCCATGGTCAAGTTCTTTATATATATATATATATATATATGAGTGCGTTATAAAGATATTTATTTAATAATAATATGTTTAATTTTTTAAGTTTTATTTATTTATTTGTAAAGCTTTTTAAAAATCATATTTTTAATTTTAATATTAAAAAATATATAATTAACAGTTAGAACAACATTGAAATAGGTTATAATCAAGAGATATTGAAAAGATTGTTAATATTGGGGTTTGAATTTTAGCTCTATTAAATGTTGCTTTATAGCAACGATTGGCTGAACTGAGTTTAACTTTAGGTTTCCGCACGTTGGATTATTAGTACTAATTGAATCATTACCGGCGAGCTACCTTTCAACTTCATTCAAAACCTGTGAACAAACTAATAGCACCAAATATATGGTAATATAAGATTTCAAATTGACATCTACCAAACATTGAATTATCGATTCATATATATGTTTTCTTTTTTTTTTTTTTTTAATTTTCACAAATTTAAATATACGTCAAATATATATTTAAACAATAATTGCACCCGTTTTTAAATCTCTAAGGCGAAAGGGAAGAATACTACCGTTTACATCTTAACTATATTTGTCCAAATGGATGATAATAAATTTTTTTTATTCGATTATTTTAATTAATATATGATATTTTATATTTTTAAAATTTAATAAAAATTCGTATCAAATTTATTTTGACTTCAAATTGGTCCAAATTTTATTGGGTTGGATTAATTCTCTCATATTTTTTTCAAAATTAATTGCTTTCAAATGTTAACTCACTTCCAGTCTTTTCAAGCTCTTTCAACAATCTTTTTAAAATTTGTTTTAGTGTCAATGCAAGTTCCTCGAGTGGTTAATCATTCAAAGCAGCCAATCAATCAGAATTTACTTTATTTTTAATCAAATTCGATCGAATTTGTTCAATTTCTTGGCTACTGGTTGAGAACCTCGTTGCGATAAGCAAAGTCCAGTGCATCATTACGTGGTTGAACATAATTTCAACAACTATTATGGTATAATAGAAACAAATAAATTAATATAATATATATATATATATATATATATATAGATACGCGATGGGATTTTAATTCTGATTTGAAATTTAAAAATTTCATCACGATGATGTATGTCTTAAATAATTATTTATTCAAACAAAGGCTTTATATTTTATTCATATAAACGCAATTAGTAAATAGTAATAAACTATGAGCACGGTTTGAGTTGCCTCTGCGGAGTTTTGCCTCACATCATCTTTAGATTTGGTAGACAAACAACAAATCCTAGCTCATGAGCTTTGCATTAAATGTTTTAAATTTAAAAATCATATATAACATTTTATAAATGATTATTTTAATTATATTTAAATTATATCTATAAACAACTTTGTCACATATATATATATATATATATATGATTGAGTTAATATTATGAATTAACTAATTTAATCCAAAGTTATTTAAAAATAAAATTAATATTTAAAATTTTTTAATCTTTTAATTAACTGCACATGTAATTTTTATAAAATCTTTGCATTTTATATATTTTTATAGTAATTTATATATTTTTTTCATATTATAATTATATTAAAATATTTATATTTATATTAATTTTAATATATTATTAATTTATATTATATAAATTTTAAAATATTTAAATATGTATATCATATTTATATTATATTTTAATTATTTGAGTATTTAAAAAAGAATGAAAATAATATTTAAGAAAAAAAGAAGATGAGATACTTGGGGTAGTCAAGTGAGGGGGTGGGGGTCCCACATGCTATCCACGGAGATTACAAAGCATGGGATGTTGAAGAACGACCCAATGAGGGAACCCCGGAGGCGAGGACCAGCAGACATTTGGGTCCCACGTGGTTCCCTACCTATCATCAAAATCTGGGGTCCCACTGGAAGGGCGGTTTTACTTTCCACGTTCCATGTTTTTGCTTTCCAAACCTAATCATCATCATCATCATCATCATCATCATCAAGCTCGGCCCCACTTCGCACCCCGCCCACCCACGCTTTTGCCTTGCACTTTCCCGATTCCTCTGTTACTGACTAACTGCTGCCACCATCCATCCATCCATCCATCTCCCCCATGCAAAGTTGCGTCAGCCACAAGTAGACATTTTACAGAACAATTAAAATTATAAAAAAAAAAAAGGGAAAAGCGTGCTAAACTGTGCTGAAAAAAAAAAAAAAAGTTTGGGATTGGATTCAACTGGGCTGACTTTTATTCGTAAGAATCTTGAGTTTGAAATTTAGTTTGAATTTAATTTTTTTTATTTTTGTAAATTATAATTTGAGACGAAATTTTATATGTCAAAATTAGTTTTATTATATTCATTTACTTAATAAAATAAATTTATACTTAATTTTAAATTTAATTATTTATGTTTAACTTTGAATTTAAATAAAGATTTTTAAATATTAGTAAAAAATATAAAATACATATTAAAATAAAAAAGCTTAATTAACCCCTCAAGAATATCAATTAAGTGATATTTTAATGGAATGAATGGTGGGCTGAACCCCTCCTAAATTAAATCCCATTAATTTACCAATTTCCCTTATCAAGAATATATATATATATATATATATATATATTCTTATATCTGTAATATTATTGTCATTGGTATTTAATTAGTCAAATAATTACTATGTGTTATTACAACTAAAGTCTTCAAGTTTTTAAACATTTTGGATCAAAATTTCCTGCACCTTTTCCATGGGGAAAAAAAAAATAAAAGATTACCATTAAAATGGAAAAGATACTAATAAGAGTTAACTAATTCAAAATATCAATTTTTTAAGGGTGCGAAAAACATAATTGTTCATAATTGTTAAGGGGCATCCAATTTGATCAATGTTATATAATTAATTAATTATAAATACATTATTACTTGTTCATTCACTAAAAACATAAGCTCTATATATATATATATATACATATATAAAATTAAGTTTGACTTTAGATTTTGTTTGATGCATGAGATAATTTCGAAACATCATGAAAGAAAGGATTGATTTTTACACTTAAAAAGTGATCAAAGTGTGGGCATTCTACCCATCAAGCATTTACCTTCCTACTCCAATCTTTATATATATATATATATATATGTGTGTGTGTGTGTGTGTGTGTGTCTATATATGTATATATATATATATATATATAGATTATGCCTGAGGACATGACATTCAACAAAAAGAAAAGGTGTTTTCAACTGTGTCTAACTCAAAGCATGCACTTAAATTGTGTTGGACAAATAATTCAATTCGATGAAAAAGTTGGAGGGGCTCAGTTTCTTCAAATACATGCCAATTATTGGGTTATAAGCAAACGGTTAACATAATATATATATATATATATATATATATATGTATATGAAAATATTTATTGCTGTCTAATGGCATGGTGATATTTAAGAAAAAAGTGTAACTAATGTTTTTTTCTTTTGAATTAACTGAAAGTAATGTATTCAATATAATTTTTTTTTAAAAAAATAATCATTAATAATCATTAATCAATATCCATAGATATTGATTAATTGAATATATACACTCACGCACACACGTTATTCCTTGTGGTGACTAAAAATAGACCTAGGAATATTAGCAAATAGGGTTTAGACTCAACTTATTGGATACCCAAAATGCCAAAAAAATTTACGTAATTGGAGTTTCTTCTATTATTAGAGAATGATTTTGTTGAACTCAAATTTAGTTCAAATGGTTGATGTAATTAATTTTAAAAAATAGTATCTAATAAATTCAGATTTAAATCTTAATGCTTATAATTCTTTTTCCATTATAAGGTACAGCCTAATTTATACTAAAGATTATGTTAATGAATGAACTAATAATTCTGTAAGATTAATTAATATATTATTTAGAGTAATAATTTATATTAAATGTAATAATGATAATGTTTTTCATCAATTTTTAATATATAGAGTGAAGATATAATTATATAATAATTTAACAAGTGTTCGTAGGGTACTATCAGCAAAATTTATTAAAACTAAAGGAAAAAAAAAAACCTTAAACCCAAAATATTTAATTTAAAGATTAATGTTCCCATTTTATTGCAATAATGCTTTCGTCAAAAAATATATTTAAGTTAAAATATCTAAGGCTGACAGTAGTAAAAAAATTGTCAGAAAATTATTTTAAATAGAAATAAATGAATATTTCCTGCAAAATATCAAATGTTTGATTTAATTAAGACATAAATTTTCTCCAGCCCAAATTCTTACCACTTGACAATCGTATTGGAATCTAGAAAAATATAAATGAAAATACATTAGGACAATAAAATTATGTGACATTTATTGATGAATTTATGGTATAGATAGAAGAAATAAGAAATTTAGCCAAATTTCCTTATACACCAAATTACCTTTCATTCTATATTAGAGATATGTATCATTAGTGTCATAAATTTGTTTATTATTTTTTTAAAAAATTATATTAAATGCATTAAATTTATTTACTTTTTAAAAATAATGCATTAATTATATATTTTATAGATCATTTTAATCAATGAAATTAAACACCTTAATAACATTTTTCCCATGTTACCCCCCCCCCCGAATGGTCTCAAACCAATCACCAAAAAGTCATAAAAGTGAACGACCCGGATGCCCCAAAGACCATGAAAATGGAATGAGGATGATGTATAATATGATGTAACTTGCCTGCCCTTGACTTGAGGGCCTTACTAATTATTAATACAGGTTTAGAGGTATTTAAGTATGTATTCGAAATGGGATTGCCTGCGCTACCTGTACTGCCCCAAACCAAAAGCCTTCTTCCCCGCCAGTCTGAGTTCCCAATCATTACGTCTGCTGACCTTTCGAACCGACAATCAGACTGGCCACCTTAATAAACAGCAAAAACCTGCCGGTTATTCTCCTGCACCACTAAGATTTTTACTTTTTTCATCTATGCCACTTGTCTCTGATCAGATGGCTCACACCCTTTGACTTTTCGACCACAGTCAAAAACCCTATCTGTTTTTAACACTTATTCGTCCCTCAAGATCTTTCAAATTCTTTTTTTTTTTTTTGTCTTTTTTTAAAAACCTCACCTTTTCCTCTCTTCTTAAAAATTCAGTCCCTTAGAGCTTTCTCTTTCTTTCTTTCTTCTTCTGCAACTTTCATGGCGGTTTTACCCAACTACTCTAACTTGGAGTTGAAAATATCTGTTCCTGGTTTCTCTTCTTCTGGTAAGCAACAAAAACGTATACCTTTTCTTCTTTCTCTTGACTTCCTTTCCCACTCTTTTAAGATATTAAGATATATATGTGTATATATGAACCTTTTTTTTTTTTTGTTTCCTTTTAAAATCCCTTGTTTTGTGAAGTTTCAGCTTGTGATCTGCAATATCCTGATTCCATGCATGGTTTCCAAAAAAGCGTTTTTCCATTTTTTTAACATGATCGTCCTCATGTTTGATGAATATATATATTTAAAATTTTCCTTTTCTTTCTTTTTTTTTGGGTGGATGGAAATAAATATTACTGAAAAGGTGATCAAGGGGATTCAACAGTAAGAGATTTGGATATAAATCAAGTACCATCAGGAGGAGGAGCAGAAGATGAATGGATCACAGCAGGAAGCATGGAAGATGAAGAAGATAGCTGCAATATTGGAGCCCCTCATCGAAAAAAACTTCGTCTCACAAAAGAACAGTCTCGTCTTCTTGAAGAATGTTTCAGACAGAACCATAACCTAAACACTGTACGTATGTAATTTTCAAAAAACTACGACCTATTAATAATTTTTTATAGTAATTAACTAACACCAAACACCCCAATATTTCTTTTTAGTTTTTTTTTTTTCACGTAAAATATCCAATAAATTCATCAGATCATCTCTTTATTTAATGCCTTTTGGAGTTTTGTGTTTTCAGAAGCAGAAAGAAGCATTGGCTTTGCAGCTTAAGCTTAGGCCAAGGCAAGTTGAAGTTTGGTTCCAGAACCGTAGGGCCAGGTACTACTTGCTCTACTCTAGGCCATGCACATACATAAAAATACGAATATATATATATATATATGTGTGTAGCTTCATTTAAATGAATTCCTAATTTTTTCATAATTTTTTTTTTCTGGGTCCTTATTATTTTGTTGGTGGGTAGCATTAAAAACAGCTTAGGGTAGATATCATCGAAACTTCGACAGAATTATCACAAACCACATAATCTGAATCAGATTCTACTCTTATATTTTTTGAACACTAATAATTTAAATTTAGAAACTGAAACAATATAATTTTTTTTCGCAAAAGTTTTAGTTATCATCATATAATATTTTAGGATGTTACATTTTTATGGGGTTCTCTTGTCATTTCCCCCAGAAAACGGTTTGTTTTTGGAAGTTGATATATCACTATCATTCTTAAGTAATACATATTTTATTTAATTTAGAGTAAAACCACGTTTTTCCACCCTTAAATTCTATTAATTAAATCATTTTTTTTTCAAGGAGTTCAGAAAAACTTAAGAACACGAGGAACAAGTTAGGGGAAACTACTTTGATCTTTTTTTTTTCTTCTTTATTACTATGTTATTGTTTTTGGTCGTGTATGCATGACATAACGAGCAAGAGAAAAAAATCATTTGTTAGCTTTATGGGCATCCCTTTTCTCTTTAATTATAAAGAAAAGAAACCAAGTAGAAGTATAGAACTTATCTTTTAGCGTGTGTTTTGTACGAGTTATGTAAAGTAGTGATTTTATGTCAATCAAGTTTCTTAGAAGTCCAAAAATGATGAATTTTCCTTTTTATGTAAAAAAAAATAGAAGAAAATTTCAAAATTCATAAAGAATTTGAGCACTTCAAATTCCATTTTAAAATGTCACCTAAAGACGTGGTTTTACAAAATTCCTCAAATCCCCTCTGACCTTATTCCCGCATGACTCACTATAAAATACAAAAATTAAAAACAAATAAATAAATAAATGATCATTTTCCATTTTAATGATGTTGAAAGTTTATTTTTGGACATTTCGCATGTCATAATCCGAAATCCAAATGCCCTTTCTGAATTTCAAAAAATATGTTTGTTGAAATTATTTCATTCCAAAAATGATAAATTTTTAGTTCAATTCCATTTAAACTCAAATAAGAAAACTCTTATCCTTAAAAATTACATTTTTTTTTAAATACTTTACCTAAAGTTTCTTCTTCTTATGTAATTTTTGTTTGTTATTTACTATAATATGCAACATATATATTTGTCTAAAACCTTTAAACATAAAACAATAATTAACAGCAATTGAGATGTCTGTGCTCTTGCCTCGTGTGCTTGTCAGATATGATCATCACTCGCCGCTCTTTAATAGACTGCTGCTTTGACCCATCATTCTTTGGACATATAGCCATGCATCTATGCATAATAATTTATGAACTTAAATAATCATTTGCAACTGGGTTTTCATTTTTATGAAGAAAGGGGGAAAAAAAAAGAAAGAAAATAACGTTTCTTTATCACGTAAGTATATTTCATTATTGAATTATCAAGAAACAAATGAAATGAGAATCTGATCCTAGTTAATGAATTATCAAATACTTATATTATATTATTGAATGAAATCAGTAAAGGGAAAAATGGAAATTCCCCGAAGCATTTTTTCCTCTTTTTATCAACACCATGAGGAACTGAGAACAGATTGTTGAATTATGACTGCAATAGACATTGATGTTTCAAGGACATCCAAGTTATATGGCCAAGAAATGTTCGGGATTTTAAGTCAATAAGTTGCAGGAAATATCAAATGGAGAAATGAATTAACATGATTAAATTTGATTAATGAATTCGTGTATGTATATAGGAGCAAATTGAAGCAGACAGAGATGGAGTGTGAGTACCTGAAGCGGTGGTTTGGATCACTGACTGAACAGAATAGGAGGCTTCAAAGGGAAGTGGAGGAGCTTAGGGCCATGAAAGTAGGGCCACCAACCGTGATTTCGCCTCACAGCTGTTGTGAGCCTATCCCGGCATCGACTCTTACAATGTGCCCTCGCTGCGAACGTGTCACCAGCACTACCACTGCCCTTGACAATAGGCCCACCAAAATGACCACATTGTCATCCAAAGTTGGGACATCAGCCCTCGAATCAAGGCCATCTTCGGCGGCTTGTTCATGAATAATGAGTTAATGACCCACTTTTAACAGGTTTAAAAAAGAAATGATTTACAAGGAATGTTCATATTAGATTACACACAATTGTAAGGGTTATCTAATCTACATAGGGATTTGACTTGGTTTTTCTTTCTCTTTATTTTATTGATCAATCTTTTATTGTATTGCCTGCCTATATACATTTTCTTAGAGCAACTCTAGTTCTACTATCAAAAAAGAAGTTGTTAAAAAATCCACAATATTTTATTATTGTTTTGCCTTTAAAAAGGCAAAGAAGAAGAGTGGGAGCTAGGAAGAGGAAACAAAAAGAACTCAGATTGGTTTAGATTTGTGGGAATTAGAAAGTTAAAAAAAAAAAAAAAAAGTGGCTTAAATTGTGGAAATTATGTGATTCTAAATCGGAACATTAATTTGCTACGACGTTATCATGATTTTATGCCTACTTGGGCCAATTTTTCAACTAAGGCTGAGGATGTACATGTATGAACCACCCTAAATAAGTCAAAATTTGCTTGCTAATTGAATAAATTGTCTAATCAATGATCACGAACTCGATTGTGTAGAGGTTTGGTGGGCATTGCCACCATGACTTTGTGGCAAAAAGTTTAGCCAAAGTCACTTTCAAATGATTTTTACCATAAGAAACAAAGGCACACTAATGTGTGGAGAACTCGGTAGACACATACATGATGTGGTGGACCAATGGCTGGCTGTTTGTATGCTAAAAGTGAGAGAAATAACCCTGACGTTCAAAAGTTTTTGTCAGATTCATTGTGATACCCCACCACAGTTTTGAGTTTAACCCTTCAAATTTCATCGGCTAATTAACTTGGGTTTTGATCAATCACGCCTTCCACCAAAAGATGAGATGAAAACTGCGTTAATAATAATTCAGAACTTAGGTATCTGTTCATGGCCCAAGTTTGTTGAAGCATTATCACCATAACACCAATTTGAAGATATATAGCTATATTTTAGCCGACGAATTTGGTTAAAATGCTTTAGTATACAGGATGGGATGAGCCCATCTTTAATTTTTCCCTTTTTTTTTCTTTTGAAATGCGATTCGGACTTTGCTCAAAGCAGGGGATAATACATCAACTAACTAAGTTAAATAATGATAGAGGTGCAATTTTTCAAGTCCCTTAGATGTTGATAAGATGAAGCATCGATTGTGATTCTAATTTTCATGTATACATGTAATTTCATCTAAAAAATGAAAGATGAGGAATTCGGCAAGGAAAGATCCATCACGCTTGAATCTTAAGTTATTAGGTTATGGATTTACCATCATCTATAAGGTAGGGTTCTTTTCATGAGAAATATGCATCGAGGAATTTATTATACCAAAAATAAGGTCCAAATATATGACCGGATCACACTTAATCCTTGAAGTTTTAAGCCATTAAGTCTTAGGGACAAAGTTCCTTTAGCGGCTTCATTTCAATGTGAGATTTAGGAAAAGAAGAATAGTGACAATTGGTCCCTATCCAAAAACCCAAAACAAGTAGGCCTAAAAATGAGTTAAAAATTGGTGGGTAGACAGATCTGTATATGAGTTGGAATTGGACCAATGTCTTCCTTCCTTCAGTTGAATCCTACAATCCTTTGGACCTATCCTCTCCAATGAAACCTGTTTAACATTGGTTTTCGCTTTTCTTAGCGAAAGCCAAATCTTGGGCCGTTCCGTCAAAACAAAAAGTTTAAGATTTGCGCGTCACTTTCCTGCAAGCTAGGCGAATAGACACTAACGGTGAGTGCGTGCTCTGTCACTTTGCAGCTGAATCGAGAAATCATTTGTATTTTGAGTGCATTTTCACGGAGGAAATTGGGAAACCATTCTGGGTCTTTGCTCAATTCGTAAAGTTATCCTAGACTAGGGGGGAGAATTAAGTTGGGCAGTGAGATGCCTAAAATGCAAATCATTAATCGCTATTGTTCTAGATCGCATTGAGCGCTCTAATCTATCAGATATGGAGAGCAAGGAACAAGAGAACTTTTGGAGGAGTGCAACAAACACCTAATCAGATTCTTGAATACATGCAGATGGCAGTAAAATTGAGAACAACAAAGCTAAGAAATGTGGCGTCAGATGGTGTAAATATGAATCTTTTATAGCTTGGGGTCTTGCAGACCAAATCTTTGAGAACTAATTCTTTGCTTGTAAATAGTTCCTAAGCAACATTGGCTGTAACAGTACAATGTAGCAAAACGTCACTGCTTCTTTTTGGAGGATAAAAAATTTCACTTATTAAAAAAAAAAGTTTAAGAAACACCGTAGATTTTGTTTTGGGGTTTGGACTTTGAAGGG
>JBBYHM010000016.1:1694609-1704685 GCA_038381775.1 Adansonia rubrostipa | reverse complement strand
TGAAAATAGGTTTTGACTTTTATTGGGCAAAACAAATTTTCTAAAGCTATTTGAAAAGGGATTTTTGCTGTTTTTAAGATATTTTTGAAATTAATTAATATATCATTTGTATTAAAAATATTATACTAAATTTAGTAGTTGATAATTTCATATATTATTTTCAATAAATTAAGTAAAGATATTATTATATGTACTAATTTTAAAGAGTATTTTTAGGATATTTGTTAACAAAATCTTTAAAAAAAATAAGAGTTGGATTTTTCTTTTTCATTTCTCATAAAAATCACATTTTATGTACAAAAATTTTGAAAGATCATAATACTCCAGAAAATAAATAAATAAATATATATATATATACACACATATACATATACATACGCGAAAACTCCTACCTTATAGTTTTAATATCAAATACTGAAAGTAGTTAGTATGGTGTCCATAGAAGCATTGTTCTTGTGCTGACACTGATATACACTATTATCAGTATATTTTAAGATAATATTTCGAATTTATCGATATTATTTAATATTTCATCTATAAAATATATTTTTTCATTGCATATATTTATATATAATTTTAAATATTATAAATATTTTATATCTAATTTTTTTGTACCTTAAATAAATTAAATAAATATTAAATATTAAAAATATATAGTGAGTTATTATTCAATAATTCAACATTACTGTCATATATATATTATTTTTTAAATGAAATTATGAAAATATGAAATCATGACTAGCATGAAGCTATATGATATAAAAATTTAAATATATTAATTTTTTTTTAAATCGATACATACTAATCAATATAGGTTTCGTCAAAATTCATGTGACCTTTAGTTGCGAAGAAGTCTTAGATATGCTAAAATGTTGATTGGTAGATTAGGCATTTGCTGGCAATAATTGAACCAAATATCTATATAATATGTTGCATTGGACCGACTTACACTTTTTTCCCCTACATGGCATTGATTTGTACCAGTGGACAACTTTAACGTGAAAATTAAAACTTCTCCACTGGCGTTGGCAATGGCAATTCCGAGGACACACGGGCTTTGTGAAAGCTAGACCTGTTGAAATTGGGTAGGGCGTCGGCATAAATTTATATTCAAATTAATGAGAAAAAAATTATTTAAATTTGTCTTTTTTAATTTAAATTATTATTTTATTAATAAAAATTAATTTATTAAAATTTAATTATAAAATATAAAATAATCTTTTAATTTTTTTAATAATAATTCATGTTTACAGATTAAATCTAAATAAAAATTTAAAATATTTTTAATCACGGCTTAATAACAACAATCAAACCAGCTGTAACTAATAATTTTTCTTTAAAAAAAAATCTATTTTCCAAATGCAAAATTAGTAGTGGTGGCTACTTTGGTAAACAATTTGAGGACCTAAGTGCCTTTGACTTGCAGTTTTATGTTCCATCAGAGAGTTTTGGCCGTCTAATAAAAAAACAGAACATTTTTCTCCTTCACACCCAATGCCAGTGGTTGAATATTGGTAAATTCCCAGCCAAAATTTCAACTCTGCTTCTTTCAGATTAATCTCTCCAAATTTTTCAAACTTTGCCGGTTGCTATACGTCAACTTTTTGGACCAGCGAAAGCCAATCATGGTGCTCATTACCTGCTCACATGACTTCATATCATGGATTTATGGAATCACCTTCAGTCAAACCCCAAGATTATGGCATATTTAAAATTAATAGATATCATATCTTGGCAGAAATATGTCACAATTAAAATTAGCACGATCGCCTTGAGGTCTCGCCAAAAAGAGACTAGAAACTAAAATTCTTGTATTGCGACGATAAAAACTAGGTTGCTCTGATTTTTTTTATTTATTTATATTTGATATTTAATGTATATTTAGATATGAGTATAAAAATATAATTTTTTAAATACGTTGAAAAACTAAATAAAAATTAATATATTTAAATTAAATACAAACCTGTATCAGATACTCATATTTGAATCTGAATAGCATAAAAGAAAAAAAATCAAAGAATGATGGCTTCACTTAGTATGTGCTTTCAACCAACGCGAATCATATTTTCACAGTCAAGTGACGGATGTGGCTCTTGAAATAGCAAAGCTATTAGCTGAAACAACGGAAGAGCAGTGAATGTTCATCAATTCTGTTTCTACTGAGAGAATTTGGTTCAATACCTGGCCTTATAAGCTGCAATAACACTCATACCTTCCCAATAGTTTGACACCCTGACCTACCCAAAAGATGCCATTGCAGTGGTTATAAAGTATGATTAACTGCTTATTAATTGTGAAAGTTATACTTATAAATAGTGATTAATAATGAACTAAAAAGTGAAAGAAGGGAGCCAGACCTGTAACTTCAAAATGCATTCTGGAACATATTTGATCTTACAACCATTACTAATATTTACCATACTCCATAGGCAAAATATATAATCTGCATTACATATTGATAACTTAGAAAATGGTAAATAGCATTCAATCTTCGGAGCTCTAGGCAGCCAGGAACTGAACTATGGTGATTAACAGAAATCTGGTGTATAATACTCCAATTAGGTCCACAAGTCTTCAACACATATGGTAGATGATGGTAAAGACCAGCCATTGCCATTAGCCTTTAACAACGCTAACCTTTTATGGCGGTGGCTGCTGGCATTTCTGGCGGGAAATGAAAATGTTATAGCTTTTTAGCCCGGCAGCGATGGCCCCTTTCTACTTTATGTATATTTTAATGTTATTTAATATTTAAAATTTAGAAGTTTTATTCAATCAAAATTTTGATGCACATTATTTTATATTAAAATAATAGGTAAATTTTAAATATTAAAAATTATAAAAGTACTTCAAAATATTAATATTTGAACAAATATAACTTATAGAAATTACAAATTTTATTTAGATAAATTTAATATTAAAATTTTAAATATAAAATATATAACAATCTAAACAATGTTTAATTTAAAAATAAAAAAAGTTTAGGAAATTGAAAAAAAAAAAAGGGGGGGTGGTGGGCATGGATGGCTCAAGGCCCAACTGGACCTAATATTTGCCCACTGAGCCCTCCCCTTTTTCAGTTTCCCAATTAGTGGGGTAACGAGCTGAATCCATGGCACCCACGGTGCAATCGGCTAGTCGAGCACCTAAATAAATCATTAATATTTTTTTAATCCTAGCTTTATTCCTCATTTACTGATGTTTTATTTTTTTTTCTTTTGTTATTTTTATTTAAATATTTTTAACTATTTATTTATCTAAAATAATAAGTAAATTTATATATAATTATACGGACAAATAAATAATTAAATAATACAATTTTTATAATTTTTAATACTTCAAATTTTATTTTTTTAATATAAAAAACTATGTACCAATATTTAATTGAATGAATATTTCTATATAGTAAATGCTAAATAATATTAAGATATATATATATATATATATAATATTATCAATACACTTTTAAATTAACTATTTTAACAGTTATTGTTTCATATTTTACAACACAATTATTTTTATTTTACCATCCAACACATATCACTTATTTTAATATCAACATTATAATTTTAATCTCATCATTAAATTAACTAATCTTATCATTATTGTTATTTTTAAAATTATTTATAAATCTTATATATATATATATTTGTTATCTTGTATTTGTATTTAGAATAGCAGGCTTAAAAATTGTTTAGCTGCCCCCATTGAATGGCATGTCATCTTTCAATCGGTCGATTGGGTTAAGTTCAATGACTATTTATTGATTAAAAATAAAATATATGATTTGTCAAAATCAATTTAATTGGATTTAATTAGTCCATGAAAACTAATTTCATATAATTCACGAACAAGGCCTACAATGAACCACACTTTGACAATAATATTTCCTATATCATAAAGATAGATGCCCCATTATTTTTTAATTTTAAGCAACCCCACTCCATCAATTCTACACATCAACATCACGTTCTATACATACATATAGGTATATGTGTATATTATATATATATGTATATATATACACACACACACAAAATATACGCATATATTTGTAGCACCAATTACTGAAGAACTCAAGTTCAGCAATAGAATCAACAACTATATAATTGCCATTTCTTGTTTAACTTGCTCTTTTATTCCTTCCAATGTTTGCTTGTAAATACAGTTCCTTTTCCTGCATAGATCAACTGAAATTTTGTTATTATAAAATAAAAATAAAAGAAAGAAATAATAAAATTTATGAACAGCTTTTAAAATAATAAATTTTGTTATTATAAACACCTTGCATGTTTAGCTTTTCTCATTTGATCACCTTAAGTGGCCTCATCATCGCATTATCTTCGTGATCCAAGATCTGCATGCACGTGCCAACATTAATTGCTGAATTCTGTCAACAAGCTTTTTCGATTTGATTCGGGATTTTAAGGTACAACCCGTGAATAATACTGAAATATATAGCCATGCCAAAAGACAACAGTCTATATGTAATTCTCCACTGGATAACCACCACACAAATCATATTATAGATGAGGTACCTCGCCAAAGTTTTCATTGAAATTCATATTTATTTGATATGAGTATCTTTAGTTTTTTTTTTTTAAGTCTTATCATTATTATTGTATCTATATTTATATTTGATATAGAAATCGAACATAAATACTTAAAAAAATAAAGATTTACTAATTTATGTATTCGTCTTATATTTATATATTTTGTCATATCATAATCATAGTTAATAATCCGTATAATATAAATTTTAAAAATATGTTAATAGTATATTACATTATTTTTTGCATAATGGTATTTGAAATTGCCATATAATAATAACAGCTAAACTGAAAAGAAAAGGTGATAGAAATACTTACATGACAATGATACACGTAACCAGGCAGTGCTGTTGGATCAAATGAATACGAAGTGTTGGAATGTATGTAAGAAAACCTAACTAAGATTCTTGTTGCGTATCCAGGTGTCATCTTACACACATTCTTCCACCCTTTCTCATGTGCCGGTACCTCTATCTTTTTGCCACGTGCGTACTTGCTTATTTGGCACTTAACGGCGTCGTTCTTTTTCAACATGCATTCTTTAAACTCCCCTTCATTCACCAGCTCAGTTTGATCCAGAACCGTAAATAGTCCCAAATGAATGTGCAACGGATGATTGTCCCCCGTTAAATTGATAACGTTCCAGATCTCACTCGTCTCCGCCTTCGGTGTCTCCGTCACAGGCGCTTCGTACTGTTTCCCGTTGATGAAAAGATGCGTAGGCTCGCCGATGTCGCTTGTGTACTCATACATTGCTATGTATCGTATTTGCGACACACTAGATAAATCCGGCGAAGGATATTTTATTAACTTATTGGGCACCCGCGACGTGTCAACTTCTGGCGTTTTCTTGATGATAAACTTCATGACTTTACCGTTTAATTCATTGACTGGGTCACCAGATGGGTAAGGGTAGGGTGCACCGTTAAATAGAACAGCTTCATCAGTCTTTGACATTGAAAAGTCAACCACCACGTCGGCAATCTCCGACGGCGCCAGCAGAGCTTCATTGGTCACTACGGGTTCCCCAAGGTAAGCTGAGTCAGATGCTACGTGGATGAATTCCAAGCCATTGGTGAAAAAGAATCTGTAGAATCTAGCATTGCTGGCATTGATTATGCGGAATCGATACTTACGGCGTCGTACCATCATTCTAGGCCATGCTTTACCATTCACTATGATTACATCACCGAAATATTCTGGCTGCCACTGCGGATGTATGGAGGGATTGTTTCCCGTGGAATTTATGAATATCGATCCATCCTTACGGAAGCTACGATCAAAAACCATTAAAGATCGATCAAACTCGTCAACATAGGGAAGTTTAAGTGGGCACTCAACCGCAGGGTGGCGAATAACGTAGGCCCCAGCCAAGCCGGCTAATAGGTTGACTCTGGTCAATCCCAGGGCATGATCATGGTACCATAGATTTCCAGGTTGTTGATTGTTGTTGTAGTGATATGTTCTGTTAGACCAGGTGGGCCCCGTCTCTTTGAATCCGGCAGTGAACCATGCGTTTGCGTTTCCATCACTGGCAGGCTCTTGGATGCCGCCATGCAGGTGCACTACAGTCGGTATTCCCTTCTTGGTGGCAGGTATGGCAGTGGAGATTGTAGGATCCCATGGCAGTATGTGCTTTGCAGGGAGGTAATTTTGCCATGTCACGTGAGTATCAATGCCGTAGAGGGCCTCGATGGTAGGACCAGGGACAGTTGCAGTAAGCCAGGTGGCACCGAAGGCAAACACCGGCGTCGGGGGTAGGTCCCTGTGGAATTTCTGCAACACGAAAGCATAAAAACTAGATCGATTATTGGGATGTTTTCACGACCGATTTTTTTTGGTTTCTCAGAAACTATCTTCACCTCGAATTTCAAACACAATTTAATTATTTCTTGTAAGGACTACAATTAGTGAAACTAATTAAGATCCATTTGTATCTCGTCGCATTGCATAAATTTTTTTAAAAGATTTCCTCTTTCACTGGTCAACCTAATTGGAGAGTCGGAGGTTTTCATCTCACCAATTCCTCCAATTTAGCTGAAGGAGCAGGACTCAGGAGTCCAAACCAGTGACTGTACCCCTAGTGCGAGGAAAAAAAGGGGTGAAATTTTCATTTTACCTCTCCATTATCTTTTATTTACTTTTTAAAATTTTTTTAATATAAATAATATTTTAATAATTATTTAATATGAATATAATTTTTTGTTTTTAATATATTTTTATTATTTCATATAAATATAATTTTAATAATTTATTTTTTAATATAAATATAATTTAGTAATTTTTAATTAGTATTCAATATAAATATAATTTTATTTATATTTTATTATGTAATATAAATATATTTTAATTATTTGTCATATATTTATACTTATTTCAATCGAATGTCTTTAATAGTCATTTTTTATTCTAATCTCACAATTATTATTATGTTTAAATCTAAATACATATTTCACCGTTAATTTTTAATATTACTGCTATAATATCCGATTCACCATTATAATAATTAATCTCACTGTCACTGCTATTTTTAATTTTATTGAAACTAATTTTACTATTCTTCTAAATGAAAATTAAGAAAACAATGCAACAATTTCCAGTTACAGCCCTTAGCATCCTAAAATGAAATAGCATAGCATCTGTCCCACCCATGCAAAAAACCAAAAGCTTGTTGCATTATCATACTAGTTTGTGACCTGTGTATTACACAGGATAGTTTTGTTTATTTAAAGACTTGTAAACATACATAAATTATTATTTTATAGTAATATATATTTTAAATTTTTAGAATTTATAATATATCTAAGTTGCACTGCTATCGTATGATCATAAACGACACTTAAATTTTTAATATATCCATAATATATACATTATATATACACATATAGACTAGTTTAGATTAGTATTTTTGCCGATCAAAGCTGGCTCAAAAGTTCAACAATATTCTAAAAATTTTCTTATTTTGGGTCACTTTTATTTGAAACTTAATTCATTTCACATAAATTTATGAAATCCTAATTGTACTCCAGTTCTAAATTAAAATGCCCTCCAATATTAAAATGTAATTAATATATAAAAAATGGTGCAAAAATTTAAATTTAAAACAACTTAAAACAATTAATAAAACAACTTAAAACAAAAAATGGTGCAACAATTTATGCAATTAGATAATTACATTAAATAACTATTAATTTTAGTTGGAATAATTATTGGATATATAACAATTACCATATATGAATTTTTGAAAAATTTTAAATTTAAAATTGATTTCAAATGGATAATTTTATTTATTTAATTATTTTAAAATTTTTAAAAATTTAACATCATCACATCTCTATGTTTTTAAATATCCAATAATTTAATTGAAAAACATTTATCTATTAATATTAAAGAAAATAATATTTTGTAACTTTAATATTTTTGTGCATAACTCATCTTACCACTTTTTTGGGATTTAGATTTTTTTTCTCTTTTAAAAAGTGTTAATATAAAAGCTAGAAACGAAAAATAATTGAACTTAGTAATTATGGACTTAAAAAAGTTTTATCGATTCGTACATAATTAATGGTTATTATTAATTGCAATTAAAATTAAAGACTTCAACGAATATTCCACATTATATATAATGCACAATGATTGATAAAGATTTGTTTTTTAGAAATACTTATCACAAACTAAAAAAAAAAAACCCTAAACTTTATTTATTAAACTATTTAGAATGTTAGTAACATAAAAAAAATGTAAATCATGAACTTTTACTCGTGTAGCCCCTTAATTGACTTTAAAAAGAATATATATATTTTAATTATACTATAATTATGATAAAACACTAAAAAAATTAGAAATTGAAAAGATAATTACACTACTAATCAAAACAATGAAAAGAAAAAAAACCTTACCTTTAGCAGTTATAAAAATTACAAGTCATTCTTAGCGTGAGTTATATTTATAAATGGATAGATAAACTTGTTAATTATAAACCTTAACAAATTTACTAGCTTTAAAATTTTAAGATAAAGTTTTGATAATTGTGTTATTAAATAATTGATAAGATTTGTTAAATATATAAGATTTGAATAGTTTTTAGATTTAAGATAAAAATTGATAGTCTCAAAAAAAAAATTGGGATTTGATAGGAATTTCATTGTTTTTAATTTGAAACGCGATAATTATTTGAATATTAAGTAAATAAATTAAATGAAAGAAATAATCAAGATTGAACTTGTCTAAATTTGAAAAAATACTTTTAAAAAAATTTTAAATTTTAAATTAAAATATTAAAAAATAAATATTTTTAAAATTTTTAATTTTAAATTAAAATATAAAATATAATTAAAATTAAATTTATTCTACATATAATTAAAAGCAAATGTCGACATAAACATCCATGCAAATAATATTAACAGTGTAAACTTGTACTATGTTATATTATATTTATATATATAATTAATTTGCGGCTTTTTAATTAGAATTATATAAAAAAATTTATTTACTAAACTAAGCTGTTTTCAGATCATTTACCGAAATAGTCAATTTTAAAAGAAATCGTCATTTCAAATTATGATTTTTCAATATAAAAAAAATTATAAAATTTAGTTGAAAAATTATCAAATTAAATAATAATTTCTCAATACATAAATATTTTATATGGAAATCGCCATATGATTAGGCGATTTTCCAACAGAACGTATATATATATACCTATATAAATTTTGAAAAAATTTCAAAAAAGGAAGTAAACTAATAATTATTAAAAAAGAAAAAGACCAAAAAAATTTATAAAGAAAAAAATAATAATTATTAAAATTATTAATAAAAATTCTAATTATCTTTTTACATCTAATTTTATTCTTTTCTTTATTGTTACTCTTCTCTATGTTCTTTATGAAACCGACCCTTCCTATATATATAAAAGTATATATAAATTATATATATTAAAATAGTATTTACAAACAATAAAGTACTAAAAATTATTTTTATTAATCTTGAGTTAATATTTAAAAACTAATAAAAATTAAAATATTCTATATTAAATCTTGATTTATCGTTTACAAATAATAAAAAAATAAAAATCTTGAATTATATTTTATATTAAATTTTGAATTACTATTTAAAAATAATTTAATAGAAAAATATTTTATATTTTGGTGTTTCATTGGTTAATTTCTCAATTAGTGTGAAAAAAGACACTTCATTGGTTGATTTCTCAACCAATGTGAAAAAAATTACAAAATAATTTGTATAAAAAAAATTTGAGAAATCGACAAATTAAAAAATTTTCTAAAAATATTTTATATTATATATAATATATTAATTCAAGATTTAATTTTTATTATTTTTAAATAGTAATTCAAGATTTAATATAAAATATAATTCCAAGATTTTTATTTTTTATTATTTGTAAATGATAAATCGAGATTTAATAGAAAATATTTTTATTTGTAATTATTTTTTAAATATTAACTCAAGATTAATAAAAATAATTTTTAATATTTTATTATTTGTAAATACTATTTTAATATATAT
>JBBYHM010000016.1:1658630-1670692 GCA_038381775.1 Adansonia rubrostipa | reverse complement strand
CATTATTATTCAAAAATTGAGTAATAGAAAACTCGTCCAAACCTTTCAAATATCTTTCCAAAATGAGTTTTAAGGTCAAAAGACTATATTGCTATTTGAAATTGAGCACTGATAATTTTGCTCTTATTAGAGTACCAAAATCAATTTTTAAGGGGGAAAAAAATCACCGGCTGGCCTTATCTTATATTATAAAACTTTTTAGGCCAATACATGTATATAAGTTTTTGACTAATCAGTGTATAAATCGTCATCTTTTATAACTTCCACATTTTTCTTCTTCTAAAATAAGCATTTCCAAATGTCTGCACTCGAAACTGCCTTTAATATTCGAAAAATTTTGAATAAAAATATTAAATTCATTGAATTTAGATAAAAATATAAAATATGTTTAAATTTAGATATAAAAATGTTGTCTTTTATATAAGATTTATATTTATATAAAGTGTGCATAAATATATTTATCTCTCGGATGGCTGAATAAATAAGGGAGCAGGATGTGTTTTGTATTGACTTTAAACTAGAATTTGACACAGCTACAAATATAAGTAAATTATGTAATTTGTTTCTTAGATTCATACTAAATTCGAAAAGATCTGCATTTTTTTACATAAAAAGTGAGGAATTTTATTAGCAAACAATAAGTAGTTTTTTAAATAAATGAGTAATTTTAACTTCTAATATTCAATGAATAGTTTTTAAATTTGAGTGAATAAATTTTTAAAAAGTTATTAATTTAAAAAATATTTGTATCTTTGTTTTATTATATTTGATATTATAAAAGTAATTAATCTTTTTTATAAATTCGTCATTTATTTCTCTTAGAATAGAATCGACAACTAATAGCATTCCTTGTTGCGGTTAAAAGTCACCTAACCCAATACAGATCCAACTATTGGACTGAGCAAGCAACCGGACTAATGTCCTGCAAATGGCATTTTCTATCACGAAAGGAAATAAGGGATTATCGGAGCAGAGACGGCGAACAATCAATTATTTTTACTGTTCATATATATATATATATTTATATCTATAACAAGACAACGGCTTAAATGAGAGATTACCTTCCAACTCAAAAATGGAGCTTTGCCCCACCTTGGTTTCTTTTCCGGTATGGATTAAAACAAAAAAAAAAAAAAAGAAAAAGAAAAACTTCGACCTAATTTCTTGCTATAAATAAATTTAGACTGCATTTGTGCTTGACGATGTTGTATTGTTGTTGCTGTTCGAGCTAAAAATGTTTTCGAAGCTTATAAGCTTCACAGGCAACCATGTCTTCACAAACACTTCCTCCCTTCGGGGGCGGTTTGCATAGAGAATCCAGAGAACTAGACAGAGCAAGACTCCAACTGAGATTAACCCCAATCCTGCATTTACTATCCTAAGGTAGTGCTCCAACGGATGGCAGTACTTTGAGGTGATCTTTTGAAATGTATCCCGGACAAAATCGCAGTTTTGCAGGCACAGTAGGGGCGGGGTGTAGTGCTTGAGAGCATAGCTCTCGTTGACTGCTGCCACCAGCTGGGTGAATCTGTCTGGAGTTATCCTTCCAGTGGTGTTGCATAGCCCGGATGCTGATACCATGCAAGTGTAGTTCTGCCAAACCTGAAAAGCAAAAAAAAAAAAAAAAAAAATCGTGTACAGTAGATTTTTTCTTGCAAAAGAATAAAAGAGTCTTGTAATTTTTAGTACACGGCTTGCAATTAGGAGTTTATCAATCGTCATCACCTAGAGCAGAATAAAACTTCATTTTTAAATGCTACTGTAAATTTCATACTTTTAACCCTCATTGGGTTGAGTTCAGTTAAATTTTTCATCCTTTATCGAATGCCTGACTGAAAGTTCATGCTTTAGTCCTAAATGAGTTTATAATTTTAGGTTTTCTGAATATCCTAGGAGCTTTTGTTGTAAAAACAAATAAAACATTATGTTACCATCAGCTTTGGTCAATATTGAATGCATATATCATTGATATTTAGAGAACTAAAGATGGAGAAATCACCTAAGTCTTGAAGGTAGATCAAGTAGCGCATCACATGCAAAAATAGCTATTAGATATTCTGGGACTATTTATCCACATTGGAAGGATGAAAGTTCATCTGGTAATGTCTATGGGAAATAAACTCTGAAAAAGCGTCCCAAACGAAATTATCAAAGTTGATGGACATACCAGAGAAGCATTTGCCATAGACACCTCGTAAGACCCACACAGGCGATCTTGGAGCTGAGTGTCAAACGGGTAACATAGAGGAGGCATTAGAGGCCCAGACTGATTGTAGTAACGATTGTCGTCTGGTGAAGGATCTGAGTTGGCAAAGGTGTAAATATACGTATTGACAACATTTACTATACTATTGATGACTTGCTTGCTTTGAGTGAGTGTATGGTTTGTTGTTCTTTGATCGACACAAGGAAGGATGTCGCTAAGAGCGGTCTCCGCATGGGGATTCTCCACCCATTCTTCCATAGCCAAACAAGTGTCAGAAATCGCACTGAAATGAGATAGCAGGAGATTAAAAATAAGTAATAAAATTAGAACCTCCACGTTAGGCTTTAATTATTGTCTTGGCAAATACTAGTTCGTCAGAGCTGATATATTTTTGGCAAGCCACTGTTAAGTTTTGAATGCAAAGGTGCTGATGCATCTTGTATATAAACATGCTAAGAGTATGGTGGATGCCAGACCAGATTTTAGATTTTTTATAAGCAAGCAGATAAGGAGGAAAACTTTGGAAATCTCTTCACCTAAGATCTAGCATCTTACTTGTTCATGATTACAAAAACTCCGTAAAGAATGAATGTAACAGCTACTAGTAACCATCCGCTGACAATGAATCTGCAACAATTTGTTCGTAGTGTCAGAAAGAGACGTGAGTTTGTTGTATAATTGAAAGAAGAGAATTGACCAACCAAAGACCAAGGGGCTGTTTAGTTTCAGAAGATGTTTTCCTTTTCTATTTACACTCTAAATGCGATCAATGGGGTAAATAACTATATTTGAAAAATTGGAAAACAAGGGATTCCAAAAATCGTAAAGAAGTTGGAGAACCAATTTTAACAAATTTTCAGTGTACAGGTGCAAATTTAGTTATTAAATTACTTCATTCATCGTTTATAATGCAAATATAGATGGAAACAGGAAACGTTTTTTTTCTAAAACTAAACTGGCCCCAAAATAACTTACATGTGAATGGCATGTTGGTGTCCTAGAATAGACAACACTGCAATAAAATAAGGCACAAATTTTGGGCAGATGAGAGACATGTAAATGATAAAGAATCATATAAGATAGATGTTGTCAATATCTTCTACGACACTTACAAAGACCAAGCAGAGCCAAAATTAGCATCACCGCTGCCACGGTGATCAGTGCTAATCGCCTGAAAACAAATTTAAAATTAGCCTAAAAAGTATTAAAACGTTTATTTGCAAACTAGTTCTAAAGTAATGAGGTAATATTAATAGTTTTACGGGACCATACACAGCATTGAAGACTCTTCTAATTTTGACATCGTTTTCACTTGTCTTCTCTGTAAGTGTGTCTGCTGCTGTGTTTAGATCTATGTTCAACTTGTCGATGTCGGTCATGACATCAGAAGGAATGAATACCTGAGCCACATTGATGGTTTTGGCTAGAGATAGGTACTGCGTAACATTTTTTAGGATCTGCACGGTGTAATCGGACTGGTTTACAACATATTTTAAAGTATGCAATGCTTCATCATGTAATTCATCTTGCCCGATAGAAAGAAGAACGCATCCAGTCCTGTTCAGTAAGAGATTTTGGGTTAGAAAAAAACTAGTAGAATGAGGTTAATATATTATTTTCAAGAAAGAGTGCAAAAATACGTATTAAGATAAAAACTTACAAAAATGAATAAAACTACATAAAAAAGATGTAAAAGCTCGACAAATATCTTAAAAGTAAAATGTCCCAAGTTTGGATTATTACGCCGCCACGCTTGTGAACAATAGGAGCATTATAAGAGAAATCATTTGGGAATGATCTGATCTTTTTGCTTTGATGTTTATTCTCCATCCACAACAATGATATACCACAAGAACCAAGCCAAAAGAAACAAACCATAAGGCAGCAAAAATGAATCCAGCTGCACCTGTAAATCCAACAGACTGCAGACACGATAGTCAAAATGTCAATCAGAAATATCTGATATATCATACATATTTTTAAAAATAGCAATGCAGAATGCAATCATTAGGTACAAAGTGTACGTTGAAACACATTGATGTAATAGAATCTTAAGAATTAACATGCAAATTGTAGCTGTAAAAGCTGCGGGAGTGAGGCGCAGATAACAAAAGCCTTGTTTGCTGATGATGATAGTTCCCCTAGGAAAATTTCCTACCTGCTCCACCGTATTTACTTTCTAATAGCCATAATTCGGAAGAAACATACTATATTTCTTCTTCTAAAAGATTGATAAAAATGTTTCTGACCCTTATCAGACAAACACCAGTAGAATCCGGATCATAGAGTGTGTTTATTTCTCTAGGATTTTGTTAAGTCCCAAATGAGTATAAGATATTTTCTGCCTATTTTGCTTGAATATATTACACTTTCTTCCAACCAACAACACTAACTGTTCCAACTATTATCTGTTTCGTCCATTATAGCTACATATATTATAATCCTGATCTCATTTGAGAAAGATTCTAACCTCAGCTTAAAGATAAAGTCTCTATAAACTCAAATATGATATCTACAGTCCAACAAAGCCAAGAATGAACCAGCTCTGAAGCAATCAAATTCAACGGATCAATCAAAAGACTAACAAGAATGGAGGGTAGAGCCAAGACTTTACCGCCCAGTAATGCCGGTTGGTAATATCCCAACCACCGTGATAATGCTTGAAATGGCGAAGAATGTCAGGCCTATGTGTCCTTTTTGCTGCCAAAACCAGCGTGCTTGGAGGCTTATCATTTGTAGGAGATGGTGCTTGTGCCAGCTCAGATATTTCATTCTTCCATGGACCTAAGTTCACCCCTTCTGCATACACAAAAAAGGGACACTTAAAAAACGAAACAATTTGGCATAGCTAATAGCAAAAAAAGTCAGTCCTTTGTCTAAATTAAATAGGTTAAGATCACAGTAAGCGTTGAGAAAAATGCAAAACACAAAAAGAAAGAGCAGAGTTTCCAAAACAAACTCAGCCCATTACTTTAAATTGGCTTACAGTTCAACCATAAATCGCATATTTCCCCAAACACAAACGGAAAAATAAAAAGACATAATCCCAGTACCCAAATTTCGATTTTTCTTCCCCTTTCCTTTCTTTTTTTCCTTAGCAACTAACTATAACAAGGAATATCAAATCACATCACCAAAACATAAGATAAAAGACCCAGATAAAAAGAGGAAAAAAGAAAAAAAGAACCGAACAAATTATAAAAGGAATGGACATTTAAACAGTAACATCAAAGTAGACTAAGAATCAAAAGAAAATTAAAAACACCAACCAAAAATAAACTTGACATGCTCTGTAATTGGTCCTTTTTGAGCGAAAACTGGAACCGAGATCAAACAGCCGTAGCCTACAAGAAGCAAGAAGATGAAGTGTCTAAACAAAATGATCATCTTCATTTGCGGCTTTAAACAGTACTTCACTGGAAACTCATCCTATCCTCCAAGACGACAAACCCAAAAGGCCAAATCTTAGGGACACACTGTCATCAAAAATAAAAAAGAAGAAAATCTAAGGGACGTTCCCAGGATCAGAAGACAAGAAACCCAAAGCCAGCAGTGGCAATGTGAAAAAAAAAAAAAAAAAACAAAGAAGAACCTGTTAGTAAAAGAAAGAAAGATACTTAATGGGGGGATTTTGATTTGGGAGACAGAGTCACATGGGAAGAAGGAGACTAAAAAGGCGGGTGGGAACAATATTACTTCTAAACCAACCTTACTAAAGCTTAGCACTTTGCCGAGCTTATAGGTTTTGTTTATAAACAGTGAGAAACTAAGGCAATTGAAAAAAAAAAAAAAAACAAAAAAACCTTTTTAAGTGGATTAAGCAAAGAATAGAAGTACAAATATAGTGCCAAATCTGCTCTGCAAATGGCCTTCCTTCCTTTCCCCCCTTCCATTTGCTGCTTTCCACCCACTTACTTTGTCCTTTTCTACTTTTACTTGTTGCGTTATGCACCGCACCCTGATATTTTCTAACAATTCCATTTTATTATTTTTTATTAATAATTTAGTTAATTAATATTTATATTTATAAACATTAATGTAAAGTTATTTAATTACTATTTTAAATTTTTTATATTTAATACATTATTTTTATTAAATTTAAAAGATATAATACATTACTTATATACTTTTTATACATACCCAATCCATCAATACCACTAAACACTACAGATTAAAATACTTTATATAAGTCATAGATTAAATGATAAAATTAATAAGAATAACAAGATAAAGACTCAACATTCTATAATCTATAATATGCATGGGAAAAATACAAAACAAATACACCTGCACCCAAAAAATATAAATTATAATAATGCATCCCAGTCTCACTGAGAAAAAGTAACGGCTGTGTTATTATATTTAATTTTAACCTTTTTTTAATTGGATTTTGATTGGTCATTATAAAACCTTGATTGTCGCAAACACAATCTTTGTCAAAATTATGTTCTGTTGTGTTTAGGTGCACCGTAACATCATAATCCTACGAATCTGTTAGACTAAGCCAACAAATTCCGTTGAGCACTGGGACCCTCCACAATCTAGATGAGATCAGATGGTAGGATCCAACGGTCTATATGACTAGAGTATATACGTGTAGATTTCGTGTGCGGTGAATTTATTAATTAATGTACTATCATATGTGGTAATAGCGCTTAAGATAAAGGTGGCACGTGATAAGATCGCGCAAGGAGGGGCCCACTTGCTAGCAAATTTCGGCCCATCTCATGAAAAGTCCAGGAGAAGGATAAATAATAGTAAATGTAATTATATGAATTTAATATAGTTAAAATGATTAAAATATTATATAATATAAATGTTTATTTTAAAATTTATATAATAAAAATTTTTAATACATATAAATATAAAATATTTTAAAATAATTATAATATTATAAAATAATTATAATATTAAATACGTATATTATTGGATTTAACGCACGCCGCGTTAGTGGTGGGTGGGAGTGGGACCCGAATCATGAAAAGCAGCGGACAGCGGTGCAGTGCAGTTGTGGTGCAACATGGTCAGGGGATGCTATGATCGCTGCCGTTCATTACGCACCTGATTCGTGGTAAACGTGAATTGGGTTGGTTTTTGTTTTAAACCCCGTGATTGGAGAATTGCTTTTCGGATCCGACGGCTTAGCCGGCCTTTTTGGTTGGTTCAAAGAATTATAAAATTGTTAATACACTTTTCCTTCTATTCCATTTAAGCAATTTTGTGTGAAAAGCAAAATCGGATCGATCGAATTTTGAAACCGATGGCCTGCGCACTACTTGTCGGGGGAGTGTCACATTGAACCGGTTTCGTATAGGTTTGCAAAACAAAAAAAAAAAAAAAATTAGTAAACAAGTGGCTATAAACTATAATTATATCTCAAAAATTTTAATTTTAAATATGAACACAAAAACTTTAGCAAACGTAAAGATAATTTTATAAATGTTTAAACATTATTAAACATGTGTATTTTTTTTATCATTTAAGATTTTAATAAATTTAATAATTTATACTATATTTACTTATATTATTAATATAAAAAAATACGAGACATAATATTTATATACAGTGTTCAATCTGAATAGTTATTTAATAAAATTTTTATATTTTATAAGTAAAATTAAATTATTTTTTACACTTATTTATTATATTAATTAATTTGTAAATATTTTTTAATTTTGACAAAAAAATATGATTTTTTAACTAATTAAAAATATTGTTATATATCTCATTTCTTTTTTTATTCAATTTTTTTAAAATTTTTTTATTATATATATCGGATAGGTATAATCTTTTTAACGAATATGTGTCATTAAAGATTTTAAAAATTCAAAAATTTAATCTCATTAATTAACTTAAAAACTCAAGACAAAGATAATTTCTTTTATCAATAATTAATTAATTAGCCTAACAAGATTTCTAATAATAATAATAATAAAAACAATATCTTATAGGCCGACTAGACAGATAAGATAATAAAGGGAATAAGGGATAGGGTAGATTTTTTTAAATTATAAAGCTTTTTTGCCAACCATTTCAGCAAAATAATAATAATAATAATAAATAAATAAATAAATTTTAATATTTTGAGTAGAAGATAATGATATAATTACCATAGAATTTATTTTATAGTTAAATACTATTGAAATATGGTTTCTCTCAAATTATTTTTTTTTTCTGGAGAAAATGAGACTGGGCCGATTTTTCAAAGCCCAAATTTATTAAGGCATAACCAAGTAATATTTCTTCAAGCATCCACAAACTTGGTGTTGGACTTAGGTCTCCATTTGCATTTTGGCGGCAATATACTCTTTTTTAAAAGAAAAAAAAAAAAAAGAGAAAACGCATTCATTAAATATTTATAGCATCAGACAATATAGTTTGGTGAAGAAAGTTTGGAATGACTTCCAGCCAGTACATATTCACTAAACAAGATAGGTTGAAACGTGCTAGCCTATGAGCAACCTTATTAACTTGCCTTCTAGCTTGTGGAACTATACATTCTTCAAAGCTTCCGCTGATAGTCTTGCCTTCTTCTATAGCTGGTTCCAAACACGAGGGATCAACCTCAATCAAATTCAGCTTTGTAATTATTTGAATTGCTTCTCCTTCTAACATGATTCGTCTACAACCTATTTGGATAGCAAACTTCATTGCCAGGCTTGCAGCCAGGACCTCTGCAATGTTTGACTCCATCACATGTTCAAGTTCGATGGCAGCACACCCCAGTACAAATCCTTCATGGTCACGCACGACCATGCTTGCTCCTCCAGTGTTGAGATTCTTGTTGAAAGCTCCATCAAAAATGGCTTTAACTAGATGCATAAGTGGTGGTCTCCAGCCAATAGGAGCAGTATGACTGAAAATCTTGTACTTTCCTATATTCAGCAAAGAAATGTGAAGTTTGCTCAAAAATTGACCGTACATCCCGCTGTTTTTGTTTTTTCTCCAAGTCATTCCTGGCATTCCAGTTTGCCCAAGTCAGCATTAACAATCTCGAAAAATTCTCAGCATCCAATTCTTGAGCTGTATCTTCAAGCCACTCCAGTCCACAATGAAACGAGGTGAGAAAAATATTAATTGAGAAATTACTCATGTTCAAAACTGCCTTTGATGTAGTGCAATCTCTAAGCGCGTGAGTATCTGTCTCTTCCACCTCTCCATATCTGATGCAATGAGGATTGGTTTCCTGAATTTTTCTTGCTATCGTCCCGGCAGCAGGAAGTATCCCTTGGCATATTCTCCATCCAATAACTTGACCTTGGGAGGAATCTTTGCCGCCCATATCGCCTTCCAAACCATTTGCTGTGGCCCACACCCCAATTTCATATTGAGTAACAAATTATAAGCACTCCGAACCGTATATCCACCATCACTCGTATAGTGCCATACAATCCTATCATCTGTACTCCGTTGAAACAGCGGAATGTTGCAGATTATATTAGCTTCGTCCCGGCAAAATTCACTTCTAATTAGATCTTCATTCCATCTCCTAGTATCAGCATCAATGAGCTCCGCTACCTTGGCATCACCCAACAAACTAACTGGTACTGTTGTTACAGCAAAAGAACCATTTATAGGTAGCCATCTATCAACCCAAATCTTCATTGGTCTCTCATTCCCAACCCTCAGCGTGAACCTTGTGTTAATACCTGGTCAGCTGTTAAGCTGACCATATACTTCGCCAGATATAAGAAGGCTGATATCCGAATCTTGACTCAAGAAAACTTCCATCTTTAAAGTACACAGCGCTCAACGCCTTAAAAAATTAAAGTGTTATGATCTTGAAGCAAACGCCATCCTTGTTTCCCTAGTAGGGACAGATTGTATAGTTTTAAGTCTCGAAAACCAAGTCCACTCGTTGCTTTTGGCAAACACATCTTCTCCCAATTCAACCAATGCAAACCTCGCCCTTCGATTTTGTTTGTCCACCACTAACTCCCTATAATTCTTGTAATTTTTTCACATAGAGGGGAGGAGAAAACAGTTCATGGCAAAAGTAGGTAAAGCCTTTAGAACAGATTTTATGAATACCTCTTTACCTCCATAAGACAGAAATCTTCTACTCCAAACTTCTGTTTTGGAGTGCACCTTGTTTGTAATTTCCTTGAAAGCCGCCTTTTTCCATTTTTCCACCAAAGATGGCATGCCTAGATCCTTCTTTGGATTTATTGCTATCTGAATTCCACATAGTTACCGTAGTTCCGCCTTCTGATCATCTTTTGTGTTGGGACTAAAAACTAGAATTGACTTGGCAAAATTTATTTGTTGGCCCGAGCATATATCTTTAGCAAGCTCTTTACCTTTTCCCCTTCGCTTCTATTTGATCTAGCAAACAACAAGCAGTCATCTGCAAAGAAAAGGTGATTGACTCGAGGGCCACCTCTGCTTGCCTCCACTCCCTTTAACTCCCCAATCCCTTGTGATCTAGTCAAGATTGCTGACAATGCCTTCGTACACATCAGGAACAAACACGATGACAGTGGGTCTCCTAGTCGAAGACCCCTTTCAGGACAAAAAGTGTTAGTAACATTTCCATTAATGATGATAGAGTAAGCCACAGATTGAATGCAACTTATGATTAATGAAATCCACTCATCCGCAAAACCCATCTTTCTCATTACAGCTTGTAAAAAGTGCCACTTAACTCGATCATTTACCTTGCTCATGTCGAACTTCAAAGCAAAAGAACCATGTTCCCCTTGTTTTTTCAATTTAATGTCGTGCAAAAGTTCATAAGCTACAACAATGTTGTCAGTGATCAATCTACTAGGAACAAAAGCACTTTGGAATTCACTAATGCAGACAGGAAGAAACTGTTTCAACCTATTAACAAGAACTTTGGCCGCTATTTTGTAAATAATAGAACAAGGACTAATTGGTCTAAAATGAGACATGCGCCTAGGATTTGTAACTTTAGGAATTAAAACAATGTTTGCGTGGTTTAACACATGCAAAGGTAGTTCTCTATTCAAGATACTCAAAACTAGGATTATGACATCATCTCCGACAATATGCCAATAACTTTGATAAAAAAGTACAAGCATACCGACATACCAGGTGATTTTAACAGGTTCATTTGCTTGAGAGCATTTGCAACCTCCTCAACCTTGAATTCAGCACATAGAGATTGATTCATTTCTGTTGTGATTTTTTGATCAATACCATCCAGAATAGTTTCATCAATGCGGGGCCCCTGAGGTTTAAACAAATCAGTGAAATACGCGGTAGCCGTTCCATGAATATCCTCTTCATTGTCCACCCACAGTCCACCATCATTCTCCAATCCTCCTATATGATATTTCCGTCGCCTAGTAGTGGCCTGAGCATGAAAATATGCAGTATTCCTAACCATGAGACCCTCGATCTTTGCTGCCAATGCAGTTCTGCTCTTTCCATAAAACCATATAGCTTACATCGGATTCCATCGTAAATAGTGTGCATATATAATTTTTCAAAGAAAAAAATTCGTATTATATAATTTTAATAGATTTATTTTTATTTTTTAATTCATGTATATTTTATAATTTATATTATAAATATTAGTTTATCTATCGATAAATATATATTTTTTAATTTATAATTTAGTTTAATAAAATCGTTGAGCACCAAAAATCCCGAAAAAAATCAAAAAATCAAATTAATTTTTTTAATTTATTTTATATAATGAAATTTAATCTTTTAATCTTTTAAATCTATATTAAAGATTATATCATTTAATCAAATACTTTTATTAAATATTTAATATATTTAATACTTATTTAATATTTAAATTATTTTTTTATATAACATATTAATTCAAACGGTCCAACCGTTGGAACTAATATTTGAGTAAATATCATTATTAATAATAAATCAA
>JBBYHM010000016.1:1630511-1642209 GCA_038381775.1 Adansonia rubrostipa | reverse complement strand
TTTTATGTGATAATGATCTTGGATTAACGAGAGTGATTGTATAACTTTCTCTAAAGGTAATATTCTCATCTAAAAGGGTAAGAAGCTTAAACCCAAAATTTAACTTAGTTCATTTATGTTACCAGTTAATATTTAATATATCAACTACAACATCCGCAACCTTTTTTTATCCTTAATTTATGACTTTATTTGTACCAAAAAAAAACTTGTATGTAAATTAAAAGTTACCATTTCTCGAAGTTATATTTATTTTATATTTGCAAACTAGTATTCATTTTATCAAATTAAAAAAGTAAATTTAGTATTTTCTCCTTTTTATGTTATATATATATATATATATATATATATATTAAATCTTTTCGTTTTCTTTAATCATCATTTTAATAAATGTAACGTTTAAATGTTTTTTTACATAATTTATATTATTAATATTAGTTTACTTATCAATAAATATATTTGTTAATTTTATAAATTTAGTCATACCTACTTATAAAGTAAAAAAAGGATCTTGTAATATTTTACAAATTATAATTTTTGAATAATATTGATATCATCACATCGAGTAATTATTATAATATTCATGGTTATTTGGTACTTTTGAACAAAATTTTAATTTTCAATAACACCAAATATAATGATCTTTAATTTTCAAAAATTAATAATTATTAACAGAAAAAATTATTATAAATCACGATAAAATCACTATAATAATAAAATCACTTCAATGATTAAAACTGCCATGATAATAATAAAAAATATACCAAAGGCTAATGATGGTAGGTAGCAAGCAGACATAGATAGTAACATTGGAGGGACTGTCCCATTAAAAGGCAAATTGCCTTATCCAATGTACGTAGTCATGTTCCGGCCCCTATCGTTTCTCATTTCCAACGAAAGAAAACAAATGGCAACAAGTTAAAATAAAAATTCCTGCCTCATTCGATTGTCTCCTTCCTATTTGTTCTGGTTTCAGCCCGACAGAAACCCTCACTCACCAAATCCCTTCACTGGGGCTCCCACTCACCCACCCACATTGCCATCTTTCATTTTCTTTTCTTTTTTTTTTTTAAACACTGAAACTGAGTCTCAATCCTTTGATCATCGGAACCATCACATCACAATCTGAAAGGGGGAGAGGAATCTAGGAGGGAAAAAGCTTTTACCTTTTCACTGATATTTGCTTTTCAACTTCAACTCATATATATTTGGCTGGCTTTGAAAAATCACATCGTGTTCATTGTCCAAGTGAGGTGAGGGATATAAATACTAATCAAAGATTCCAGACAGATTTTGTGGCCCAATTCCAAAACAAAGTTCTGATAAATTGAACCATTTTCCTTACTGTTGAGTGTTGACGATAAGATCTAAGGCCATGAAAAGACTAAGATGATAATGATACGATTATAATTAAAATACGACACCGAAAAATTATCAAGTGGGGACTAAATTATCAAGAGAGAGAAAGGCAAAAAACAATCGGTTTCTAGCCTAAACCAATGCCTACCGACCTTAAGGCTTGAGTTGGGCCGGTGTTGATCCTGGTGTATGTGCATTAGTCCACACTCTACAGCTGACACTCTTTCGTCAAGACCGTAATTTTGGATGCGACATGAGAAAAATAACTAAAACACGATACTAATACACGAATGTATCAATCTATATAAAACTAATTATTAATATGTCAAACTTTTTATAAATATCTAATACCTCAAACATGATTACGACTTAGGAAAATAATATGGACACGAAAATGAATACAAGAATTGCCAAGTTAATCTTACTGGCGACCGAAATAAAACTTGCATTTCCTAGTGGTTTGAATTTAGAGCCGCTAGACTAGATAAAATTCTCAAAGTTGAGTGAAAATTTCCAATTTGATTCTCTCATGTGAATTATAATGCTGTAAACTAAGTAACTCCAAATTCACAGTGAGAGAAAATTCTGAGGCAAGGCTGATTCTAGCTCTAAATCAAGGGAAAGTGCAGAATTCACTGTTAAGGCAAGGTTTTAAAATTTGTTTAAGTCCCTCATTGTGTATAAAAATTCTAAAATTTAGCAAAGTCATTGCAACTTAAATTGAAGTTGTGCCTTTAGCATCCGACGGAGCCCCCAGCACCATGACTATAATTGTTGACATCCTCCACCGTCATTGCACCTCCATTTTTTCACATCCCAGCTGTAAGTTACAAAATGTTAAGGTGAAACAAACAAAAAAATATTAGATTTAGATGAGACGTACCAGTTGTCATGATTAAAATTGTCATAAAAAATGGGGCCACTCGGACCGCCAGATCTGAGAAATCATTTGAAAATAAAAAAGATACCAACAATAAGTAAACGCTAGGAACACAATCGATAATCAAGAAGGTAGTCGGTAAGATTACGAAAGTGAAACTCAATAATGAGTCAGAATTATCATTTATCCAAGAATTGACAGGTTCAATCACTCCTAACTTCTGACATGAGACGCAAGTTTTATCTAACAGCAAAAAAAAATGTGATTAAACGGTGCTTCATTCTTTTTTACCAAGAACGGTGAAAACTTGGAAGGAAGAATGAATGATTATTTCATCCAACGCACAAACTATACCCTAAAAAATGAACTTACTCCTATGTAACTTGATAGAAGTACAAGAAGGCCAAATTACCATATTCCTCCTTCAAGTCAAAAAAGAAAAATTGCAATATAGTTTTCGATATGCCCGCATTTAACAAAAGCATTCTATTGGTTCAAGAGCAAAGATAAAAAACAAAGCAAAAATATAGACAATATATGATATTTTTGTTTTTCAACTAGTGAGATTATGTTAAATTAGTCACCAAGAAAAGAATGTCTGACTTGAACTTAAATAGAAACAGCTATCGAGATATAAACCAAAACTTAAATACCCAGTTATTTAATCCACTCAACTTCAATTGCTCCTCGCCAGGATTGAAATCATGCGAATCAAATTGGCATTTCAAATCAAACAACATAACTGAGATTTTCCTTTTTCAAAACTGAAAAAGATTGCAACCATTACCTTGGTTCCACTTACGTAACCTTACCTTAGCCTTACTGGGAGTATCATACCCTCCTAGTCCCTAGACATGCTTGAGTTTGATCCCAGAACTTCCATCTATTGTTGCCAATACTGTTGGCTTCAGATTAAGCATGACAAACAAAAATCATTAGTAGATCAACATATTGACAGGAAATCAAGGTGAAGAAAAGTGGGGCCACTGAGATGAATGGTGATGAAACTGACCATATAACCAATCTGAGTCATGAGATGCTGCGGAAATCGCAATTGCATGGAGGGGAGTATTGTGCTGAAGAACAGGCAAAATGAAGAGAGGCAAAATACTCGGCACAAGTGCTTGTTCTTGGTCTGCAGGAACAGATGCTGAGTAGGTGAATACTTTGTGAATGAACAAAAATTTCCAAAGGAAATCATCAATTAGCTTATGGTAATAATAAATCAAATTATAGAAATTAAAATATCAAGGTTGCAACCAAATTCACTAAGAAATTGTAGCATTGAGCAATTTATTTTCTAACCTTCATCTCTTAGTCTCTTTTAAGTTTTAACGTGAATAGCTTAAAATTGAAATTAGATGCAGTAGATTCATTGAATGCATGACTTTGGCTCAGTCAAAACAGGCAGCTCTAGCCTCACTTTAATGTAAAAAGTGAGAAAGTTTTAAAAAAAGGAATAGGTCCCATCAAAGGAAACTAGCAACCTGAATTACTAAGAAAGCATAAAACCTTAATTGTTCTCCTTGCATTATAACAAAGTTTGATCACATAAGCTCAAAGACATATCTCAATGTTAGATTCTTCTGAATTTTTAAACCATCCATCTTGATATTGAGGCAATTTGTCAGTTCAATATATTTATTAAACATATTCCAGGCCAAACAGGGCATGAAAACCAAATAGAAAGTCATCTTGCACTCTACTGATATAAAGCATGGTTGTCTGTTAACTGTTTACTAAATAGAAAGCTACAAATAGTTCACACTAGCTGTCTCTGTACATTTGTCCAATCCATGACCATAGAAATGTGTGGCAGCAATTCACCAGCTTCCATAATCCACAGGAGAAGAAAAGAATCATAAGAGCATACCACATTTCGATTAGAATCATTGTGTGTGGAATCAACATTACTGACATCCGATCCAACAGTGTAGATTCACCACATGCACCACTTGCTTGACACTATCCATTTGACTGATTCTCCACAGTTTTGTTACAAGAATCCCCTGTTTAACAAAGAGAGAAACTACACACCTACCTTTGGTAACGTTAGTAAAAGAATTGAGAGTCATTAGTTTAGTGACAAATATGACCATAAAAAAACCAATATATACGCCATGAATTCACATTGCAGTTGAGGCCTATTTACTAAGACCCAATGATATAATATAACAAGCCAACCAGGGATGAAAACACCTTTTAATGTCTTCCAAGCCGTCAGTTTCTTTCATGTTTCAGGCAGAGAATTGGCCCAACAGTTTGCATCCTAGTTTCATGGTGGCTATGGAAAACAGGATACACAGAATTTCGCCTGACCCTCCACGTAGTATATGATCATTTTTAACAGGACGCCTAACATACCACTTTGCTTCTGTCAGACCGGTTTTTCATTTCCAGGAGCATTTTATATCGTCAGTTTGTGTAATTTTTCTTGATCATGTCCATATCACACACAACACTCTCAATAAGAATGACCAAAAGCAAAATGAAGACGAGTGAAAATTACATATTAGTTATCCTACTGAATTAGGGGCTGATAACTCAAATTTGATTTAAAACCTAGAACCAAAACAACTGCACTAACATACATACATACATATATATATATGTGTGTGTGTGTGTGTGTGTGTATATAATTAGTAAGTAGTCTATACATGGACACCATGCAAGAAACACTATAACCAGCTAGTAACCCAAGTCATTTAGGAAGTATTGAACACTTGAATGGAACATCTCAGTGATAAAGTAATTGCTATAGTAGTCATAAAAAGAGGAGCTACTGCAAACTAAAAATTTCTACATTTCTTGAACTATTAATTATATAGAACAAAATTATTCAGTCACAGCATCAGTATCTCCATTCATTTCCAGCTTCTAGATATCAATTAATTCATTTTTGTTACTACCCTGAGTTTGCAATAGTTTTAGAAGCAATTTCAATGCTGTATCAGACTCATTCTTGTACAGAAAAAAAGAAGTAGTAGATAGCAGCACAGGGAAAGAAATATCTTTCACGATCAGTGTTGCAATTTTTATTAAAAGAAATTAAAATATTCGCCTTTAGCATAAAGCAAGCAAGGTTGAAATAAAAACTGAAATGCAGGTAAGAAATTGAAGTTCCAATCAAGAAAGAACTGATTCACATCTAGCCTACTAACCAGTTTCAAACTGATACTTCCCCTTTCAGTTTGTTCTGATTGCTTAGAATTTCCAAATGAGGAGTTCTACACCTGCCAAGTCACTGCAGTTTCAGCACCAACTCAATATTTTATATCAATGTTATGATTGCCCTGCCTCTTTTAGAGGTTTTATGTCATTATAATCATCTGTTATTTCTTCACACCATCTTCCTTCTTGTGTACTTGACATACCATCAAATTCAAAGTACCCAGCCTGTTACATTGCAATTTACAATAATTCTGTAAGTGAGACCGTCACTTACTCATCGGAGCACTGCATCAAAACCTCAAGAAGAGCAGTACTTTGATCATCATCATATTTCTATTTATTTTTGAAACAGTATTGATATGTTTATACAGAAGAACAATTCAGAAGTATCATCAGAATCTACACAAGTTTATGGTACAAGCATCCGTACTTTTGGCTCCGTCCTTTGAAGAAGGGAGAGCAGAAGATTTTGATTAAATTATCAAAAATATACAAAGAAATAAAGGGCCACATTTGTCAAATGATAATACATCTCTATTCAATGCTCCTTTTATTGCATCCTTAATATATTTAAAATGTTTATAGTACTTTGTGTAGAATTCATAGAATTTCAATGAAAACTATCTTGTAGAGGCATGGATCCAGATATTTTGTTTACACTTTGCTGTCTTTTCTCATCTCCACGACTATTCTTTTTCTTCTTTTGATGGCTATCATATTAATTACCGAGATAAACAATGTCTAAAAACATTTAGAACAACAGGTACGAGGTAATAAATTGAGAACAAGCATTCACTAGCCAGCATGGAAGAGCATGGTAATGTTAATACTTAAGTTTCATTCAGAGTTACTCAGGCAATCCAGCTGAAGCAAGTACTGTAAAAGCATACCATGAAAATCTATCAATGGACGAGCTTTACAAAATAAGAGGCTATAGGTAAAGAAACCCTACTAGAACACAATTCAAATATAATGTTTCTGCATTTGTTAATTAAAGATTTTGCGAAGATCCGTCAGTAGTTGGGGGTATCAGAATTCGCAATTCAACATCTATGAATATTTGTACTCATTCATGAAATATGGCTTTATTACCTATCTCTCGGTGATAAACCTTTTCCTTGTTTTTCAGCTCAATCAAGTTGATAAAGTTGCTATCAAGATACTGATTTTTTTTAAGGCCAATTGTCACAAACTTGATGGGGCCAGCAGAAAATACATGTTATGATGAAATGATAATGACAGTGAATATGTACATGATTGGCTAAGTATGAAAGCTGCTTCAGCATTCCATAGAATAGAATACTGGAAAGTACGAATATCGCAACCATGAACTTTTATTAATGGTCAGTATTTGGCTATGCTCGAAAGTAGACAATGGGAAATTGTTATTAGCAACCACCGTGTAGAAGTAAAAACTAATTTTCATGTTTTAGTTTTGTACAGTGGCAAATTAACAGCATATTAAATGCAATGATTTATGAGACATAACAAGTCAAGAAATGGGCAGCTGAAGAGTTGCATTTTAATCATACCTGAGGTGGTTATAAGCTAACTGACTGCTTCCCATGTTCCAAAATGGTAAAATTAGCAACAATATCAGGGACATCAAGCAGATCTAATCGCTGGCTAAAGAAAATCTTTAAATGCAACTTCATCATTATTGTAATGTCTAAGTACGAAGATATTTATTAAGTAAATTATCATTTATTCTTGTCTACTGTGCAATGGTCATTCAGTTAGAAACCACACAGCAGCGGACCAACTAAGCAGCAGCATGCAGACTTACTTTTTGTAGCCATAATAAGAAAAGACCTATTGTCATGTTACCTTTGAACCCACTGAAATCCGACAAAACAGTCTCTGGACCCCCTACACCCTATTACTAAAGCCAGGTTCTTCCACCAAGTAAGCCATTTATTTTAAAATGATAATATATTCATCAACATCCTAAGCAAAAAAGTGCATACAGATTTACATGTCCGAAAGGGCGGTAACATATAACATGGCACGCTTCGTATTGTTGACCTCTAACTGTTGCTGCACGAGGTTAATTGTGAGTGACTTGTACATGCCACCATAATAAAGATTTTTAAGTTTATGTGACAAATCATGCAAAAAAAAAAGAAAAAAGACAATGAAAAGAAAGAAAGGAAAAAGTCATCTAGCCCTGTACCCTCATGCACTTGAACATGAGTGGATGACTTATATAGAATTCTGGGCTCCCGAAGCAAGGTCCCACTCTCCCTTTGGCTACATGATGTGACCTTGACAATTAATAGCCAACCCAAACTTGTAATGATCTATGTGTTTCTCTCCAGCCATCTTTATCTCAGATGATAGGAGGCTCGAGGACCAAATTTATTTCACATTCATAAACAGTCCGTCATCAAATGGTTAAGTAGATCCCCATTCCACCCACCATCCACAACAACTGACCAAAGTTAGGTATCCTAAACAGCAAAGATGAAGGTATACAATTTTTGGTTATGCATGATGAAGACGATCTTCCTCAATTCTATGGACTGAATTTTTTTCTCTTTTTGATGCAGCTACTAGGTTGGATGCACCGTAAGTTTCGCCAAAATAGCAATGAACTACTCAAGGATTTCGCCATTGGTAAGGTTCATCCTGCCATATAGCTTTTTCTGCTTTGCAATTAATACAGAAGATGCAACTGAAAGAATACCTATAATCCCTGAGTCATAATATCTCTTCATGAAAATTAAGCAAACTGTAATGACAATGCATGACACAGATTGTGGGCGTGCAGAAGAGGCTACAAAAATAGTAAAAACATCAAAGACCTTTGAACAGCATACTCTTCATGCTGCTCACCATGATAACTGGAATATAAACTTCAGATGGACCAAAAATGAATGATATAATTGTATAAATAGAGATTGAATACCAATAAAGATTATTTTCTTAACTACATGTTGTCATGGTGAGGGAAAAGTAATCACTATTGTCTCTGTTGAAATTTTATGTGCTAAACCTATTCTTTCATCTAGCTCACCGTCATCCATGTTTTTCTTTTAATGCTTTCATGTCAGGGCATTCTTGTAATTGTCTTACAGCGCAGTCATCACTGGATGACCAACAACTATACTCAAAGCCAAACTATGGTACCAAGCCATTCAGGCAATCCCAGAGAGACCATCTTCGAAAGTCATTTGCGGGTGTAGAAGCAGCACGAGTAGATGAAGAGGACTTGGAAGAGGATTCATCATCAGCAATATCTGACTTATTCCACGGCTTTCTTTCCATTGGCACCCTTGGTTCGGACCCTAACATTCCCGATCCATCAACACCGACATTTGCTATCTCTGTAGAAAACATAACTGAAAAGGAAACTGAAGTAACAGAGAATGATCTGAAGCTGATTAATGATGAGTTGGAGAAGGTTCTGGGAGCTGAAGCTAAAGAAGAAGGCTACAATGACTCATCTGGAAGAAACAGTCATGTCAGCACTGGAAGAAGTAGTCACGTCAGCACCGGCAGAAGCAGTCATGCCAGCATAATTACCCTTAGTGGAAAGCCAATGGAAGGTTCAGATACCAATGGGAATGGTACTACAGTTTGTCCACTCCAAGGTTATCTTTTTGGCTCAGCAATTGAACTGTCAGAAACAACTACAGTGGCCAAAAAGGAACACAGGACCTCACTTGGGGAGCTGTTTCAGAGGACTAAAATAACAGAGGAGAACTTTGGAAGTAAATATGACAAGGAGGAAAAGCGAACAGAGAAGGAAGGAGATAAATCTGCAGTGCACATTGTGAAAAAAATGCTGAAGAAAAAAATGCTGAATGCTTCTAGGAGCAATACTGCAGCTACTGGTGGAACTATTGATTCTGCTTCAGCAGAAACAAAACTGCACAAGGTACGTCAAAAAACATAACAATTAGACCAAACTTTTTCTTATCACAGCTTCACAAAATCAAATAAAATGTATGCTGAGACCATATGATCCTAAGTGTGAACGTTGACAAATTTTGGCCAAGATAATAAGACCAAATTGAATGGTCTGCATATCAAGCATGTGTTAACAATGGCTCCTATTCTTTTTGCTTTCTTCCCTTGCTTTCTTCTTCCTTTTCTTTCCCCCGTTTATCTTCTTATTTTCAAGATTTACAAATAATTAACAAAATAGGCCAATGGTTTTGAGTTTTAAATCGTGTGCTCAAGATTCTGATGATGAAAAAGGTTTAGTTGCCTAATTCCCTGAAATGTGGAGTGTAGATCTTGCACATGTTCCACAGAAAAGTTCATCCTGAAAGCTCAACAACCACATATAAGCATGGCAAGCCCCAAAAGAATGAGAACAAGAAAGGCATCTTCCATGATGGAGGTCATGAGAATGGAAGTCAAATGCTTGCAGATGAGGACATAATGATAATTCCTCAGAGAGCCCTTTCAAAGAACATGCGACGCTATAAGAGCCAATCTAACCCACCTCAATTCACACTTAGCTGCAATGATTCAAATGGGAACAGGGAGTGCTGGATCAAAACAGATGCAGACTGTAAGTATACATGCATTAGACATTTTCGATATCCATTAAGAAACCCTGTCATGAGCTACCAAGAATTCATCGATGAAATATCATACTTGTCTTTGTTATTTGTTTCTTGATTCTTTTCAATGCTAGTTTCCGCTATTGATATCTTAACATGGATGCTTATAGCCATGCAACAAAAACAAGTGGCACTTAATTAGTTCTGGTGCCTTGTGATCCTTCTTGCATAATGATTCTAAGGTAAGCATTGGTGTCAATGTGTCATTACATTTTAGGCACATGGAATTGAACACCAAAAGACAGATGCTGCGGTCAATTGTTTGTGACTGTTGCCCATATATACTAGTGTAACTATTTGAGTTTTCAAAACAAATATCCTAATTCCTTAACATGCTTTGTGTTTGTAGACCTGGTGTTGGAGCTCTAAAAGGCAGAAGAAACTTTTCAAGTGTGGTTTTCCAATTATCATCCCTGGTTAGTACTTAAGTACAAAAGAAAATTTGATGGTGTTCCTGTGTTTTAGAGATTCTCTATTGTCAGTAATTACTAAACTCGTATTTGAGAGTGGCTACTTTACAAAAGAGATTGAAGTAAATAAAGGAGGCCCACCTCCTGAAACCTACATGTGAGAGTGCTTGTTGTAAACTTGTAAGGCATTATCGTTTTCCTACACAACATATCACGATTAGTATTGAGGTTCTACTTCAATGTCTCCTTAATTATAGATCTACCAGGAAACCATATTTCAAAAACAGACAACCAGAAAACTACAAACAAATGTGAATCAATCAGCTTTCTAATTATTTATAACAGTTTCTACATGTCGTACCAATCCAAAAATAGTGGTTGGAAATTATGCAGTAAGAGTATCCTGAAACACAAATTCTGCTCTTAATTTTGCTTTTACTTTCTTTTTTATTTCTCCTGCACATTTCTTCTCCACGAAAGAAAACTAGCAGCTTCCAAAAGTAAGAAAAAATCATACCCTCAAAAATGGTAAACAGCCTCCAGTTCACTATATAGATCAAGTACATTTTAGCCATATTTTAAATGCAGGGAAAGGTTAAAAATAAACCAAAACATAGGGAAACAAGCAGCAGGGCAGCTCAATATCAAACCAGTCTTTGCAAGTATAAGTATCCAATGGCGTTTTGCCTAACTAAATTGATTGAAGACGCCAATGAGAAACAGCCCACAGTACGTATAGAAATTCGAACGGTCTAAAAAACAGTCAAGCTTCTATTTAATAGACAAACTTTTGCATGTAAAAAAAAGAAAAAAAGAGCCTCTAAATTCTATGTAATAATTCAACCATTTTGCCGAAACATTACATGAAAGAGAATAAAGCTGGCTTACTGATTACCTGGAAAAAAGGATTGAGTGGCCACTGTTTCTGATTTGCTTCCTTCTCTGTCGTATTTCGTTGTCAGTTTGCCATTAACTAAACTCAAAAAAATTGATGGAATTCGGTGCGGATAAGGTTTTTCGAGATCAAAATTCAAGTCAGAACTCAGAAACGAGATTAGGGCACAGATCAAGGTGCCACTAGGCCTCGACTGGACGCCATTTCTAGATCTTAAACTATAACCTATAAAATCTGATGAGTTTCTTCCTCTTTAAACGGGTAAAAAAAGTAACCAAAACTCCGCGATTTCGTTGTTTTGGCTTTTCGTTTCTTCCAAGGATATTAATAATGTTCTAAAATCTGCACTTCAGTTTGATTGTGCAGACGAAGAATTAATTTTAAAATTAGAAGTTAAGCAATTGCATGTACA
>JBBYHM010000016.1:1606608-1630411 GCA_038381775.1 Adansonia rubrostipa | reverse complement strand
GGGAATGGGTTTAATTGAGCTATTAATATATATAAATATATAATTATTAAATATTAAATATTAAAAGTTCGATTAATAATTTTACTAATCAATAATCGATCGAATTAACTAAATAAACCGACATAATCATCGAACTGACTTAACCGAATCAAATTAACTAAATTTTATCGATTAAATCGGTTAAGTCGATTTACGCTCACCCCTACATGATGTGGCCATATTGCAAGTACAGTACTTGGGAAGTTAGGACCTAAAAGAGTATTAAAGGAAATAATTGCCATGGCCAAGTGGAAATCCAAATTAAATAGAATAAGGGTGTTAGAAGTGATATTTGAGTTATAGTCAACGGTAAAGTGATATGTTCATAGAATATTTGATTCAAGTATATATATTATTAGAGTTACATTTGATGTATACTATTCGTAAATTAAATAATATTATATTATTAAAATTTAAATTATTTATATTTATTTTTAAATTTTTTTAATGAAATAATATTATTTGATATTTTACTGATAATATATGAATATATATGTTAATGTATTAAATATAAATTTATATTCTATCTGTGTTTGAATTTCTAATGTCAAATACGTAGAACTTTTATAAATTATATGTAACCATCATCATAGCTAAAAATTTATTATTTCTAAGCCATTTGCTTGCTTTATTTGAAGCAGTCAACTCGAGGGGGAAAAAATATTCCATATATTTAAAGTTTTAATGGGTGAATCCTTCAAAATTATAGTATTTTACTGTTTTAAAGTCAGCATATGCATGCATGAAGAATGATGTCTGCCTTTAGTGACTGGTTAGATACAACTCCATCGATGAATAGTTTAATAGTATCGATGCATGAAGTTGTCCAATTCTTTCCGATGTAATTCAAGTTGGAAATTATATTTGTCAAGGTGACGTATGATTTAGCGATTACTAAAAGAATTTTGAACTAAAATTCTAAACAAAAAATAAAAATAAAAAGAGAAAAACTTAGCTGAAATGATGCATGCAATATATATATATATATATATATATAGTTCCCTTTATAATACAATTGATTTGCTCCTTGGATTCATTGCTAGATGATTAGTTAAAGCTCATTATATATGTAAATTAGTTTATGAAATATTTAATAAATTTTTTATAAACAAGCTATAGTCTAAGGTGACTGATGTTATGATGTTAAGGATAACTGTATAAATTAATTGAATTACTATTAAGCTATTCATTCTAGATTTTATACTGTTTCAAATATCTAAAATTAAATATTAAAACGTCATTGGTATTGCATTTTTTTTAATTTGGAAAAAAATGTAGAAATATTGAATAAGTTTACTGAAGCAAATATTCTGATGTTTCGACTTATCGTTTTATTTATTAATTAATAATATTTTTGTTATTTAATTTAATTATTATTAATTTTTTACAGAAGTTATTACCGTTGTACACATCAAGGATGCAACGTGAAGAAACAAGTTCAAAGATTAACCAAAGATGAAGGAATCGTTGAGACAACCTACGAAGGCATACATTCACATCCCATTGCGAAATCTAATGACAACTTTGAGCATATCTTGAGCCAGATGCAAATCTACAGTACATCCTTTTAAAAATTTATGAGTAGCTAGATTTTATGTTTATCTACTCAAAAATACTTGTAAATTATATATGAAAGAACTATGCATTAATGATTATTTCAAAATAAAAGGTTATGCTGATAATGGATGAGAAAATTTCTCTTAAATCATTTTTTTCTATGCACGATGGAAATATATAATTTTGTTTATCATCTCAAATTAATAAGCAGATGATATATTTTAATTTACAAAAGAAAGGATTTATTTGTTTATTATATGTATTCATTTTGGTGTGGTATACAATAATGTAAAAGTACAATTCAAGTAGTTTTTACATTTTTAGTTTTGGAAAACTTTTTTTTTTCCTTTTAACGAAAATCGTTGATAGTATCAACATATGTTAATTGAAAACAAGTACATATCATTGGCAATACTCTCCCTCCCTGATAATATAAATGTGAGCCGAGCTTTTACTCTAAAATTTAAATGTGGAAAAGTAATCAAAAATTGTAATGCATTATTTTTATATTTTATCAAAATAATATATTTTAAATCTTTGCTCGAGTGCTAATGTAAGCTAGGAAAATATTTGTACACCTAGGAGCGAAGGAGGACTAATAAAACCTCAAGATTTAGAATATTGCTTGCATTCTCAGGCACATCTGGGAGCTTTTCAGCAACTCTAGATCTATATGGGTAGCCTGGATACGCGTTTGCCCACTTCGAAATATTAGCTTGTGGGATGCAAAAAAGCCTCATCTCTGTAATTGGGGGTGAGTAAAATATTACAGATCAAGGGCCAAGTGAGGCTGTTACTGCATATCCCAAGCTCTATTAGCCAAGGGGTCGGTTGGGGAACTTTAACTTTTGGTATTTTTTTTCTATTCAAGACACCTTGAAACTCGTTAAGCCAGCAAATGCGGTGCCTTGGCATTCTTCAATCTTGGGGACTTTCAATATCCCTAAATTTTCCTTTATTTCTTCGCTATCCATAACAGGTAAACTACTCTTGATAAAATGAAATACTGGGTGTCTGCTTAAAACTCTTTAGATTGTGTATTGTACAATGCAGTTGAAGAAAGCAAAGATCATCCCTTCTTTACATGTTCCTATTCCTCTAAGGCGTGGAACAAAGTTCTTGCTACCATATGGGCTTCATGTTGCAATGTCAATTGGGAAGCAGATCCCCAATTGATGGTTCAACACACGAAGAGAAAAGCTTTCACAGCCTCATTGTTGAAATTACCATGGACTGACACGATTTATTATCTTTGGATAGAGATAAACAAAAGGTTGCACACTTTATGAAGAAACATTGTATATTATATTTTTCAGCTAATTGCAGATGTAGTTAGATCTAGATTTGATGATTGTGAAAACATTTTTAACACTATAGCCAACGTTTTTCTTTGTAGTCAGTGGGGTATTAGCCATTGATCAAATGTAACGCCACCTTACAAGTTGATATGCAGCAGGGTATCTTGCTTCTTTGGATGTTGAAATAAATTCCAATTATCCCAATAAAAAAAGAATAAATATATAACGCTATAGTGAAAATGATAGAAAATATACTCAAATGTAAACAAAAATTACATATATTTTAAATCTCAATAAAAGAAAAAATAAAATATTTGATAATATTTAAATATATATAAGTTTGTTTAAATTAAAAGTGTTTATGGTTCGAGTTTAAGCATGATATTAATATCATTATGCTTGTTTAAGCTAAACCCAACCTGAAATATGATCCTCAAATTTTAGCTAAGTCGACTTATATTTGTCGATGAATAGTTCAAGCTCATTTAGATTGGTTAATATTATATTTTTAATTTATTTTTAAAAATTTAATATTAGTAATTTAATAATTTCTCTTTATTAAGTTTTAAAATATAAATAACTTAATATTTTTTAATATTTATAACATAATAATGTATATATTTATTCTTTATATAATAAAAATTATATAATGCATATAAATACAAAATTAATATATTATTATATAATTAAAAATAGGTCAGGTTGACCTTTGGTTTGGGCGTTAAATGTTAGAGCTAACGTTTAGATAATTTTTTAAACGAGTTTTATTTTTTTACAAAAACTTATTTTTTAAATATAATATTATTACTCAAAATTTTCAATATTGAATTGACGTTTGAGTTTGATCGAATAACTCAATTAAAAATATTTTTAGTCTAAACTTATTTTTTTATTAATATGGATGGACATGTAAATTCTGAACTTGGATTAAGCCAATGACTACTTTTATTAAAATTATATTATTTTTATTTGAAAAAAAATGAAATTTGACAAAAAAAAAATTCATCTTTATAGAAAGAGGGGTGGCAGGGGGGGGAGAGAAGGTAGCCTTAAATATAAAAGAGGACAATGGTGGCATTCGTTAACATGGTTGATTTTTTCGTGATTCACCCAAAAGTTTGGGGGCCTTTATCGAATTAACCAACAAACTTAGCAAATAGGGTTGTTGTGTTGTTTACCAAATTAACCGCAACTTTTGATTTCCCAGTTTCCCCTTACTAAACCCTAGCGATCGATTGCACACCAGAAAAAGAGTCGATAAACCCAGCAATGAAAAAGAAATTAAGATTAATATATGATTAAAAAAATAAAATTCATTTTTCGTTCTTCAACTCTTTTTTTGTCTTATGGTACTTTAGCAGTCGGTGTTGCCCCGTTTATACGCTCACACTGTATCAACATACGCTCCAGGCGTAGCCGGACATGGCTCTTCCTCTTGGCAAGTTAACTATCCTCGTCGGTGCAGGTACGTGCCATCGTAGCTCTCCTCCGTTTTTTTTTTAAATCTTTAGATTCAGTTCTTGTTTGGATTTTTAAGTGTTAATCACGAGCTTTTGCTGTGGTGTTGTCCTAAATCGATGATGTTTTTGGGTTATTGTAACTAAATTTTGGGTTTTGGATAAACCCTATGTTTCGAGTAGGGTTTTGTTGATGGAATTTATGTTGTTTGGTACTTTTGATTGTTTGTCGATAGGGAATTTCTGCTGGTTATGGTGCTGCGTTGGCAATTGATTAGAATTTTAGAGGAATTTAGGTTGAATTTTGGGAATTTTAGCTGGCGCCTGTGGTTTAGTGCATTTCTTAGATAGTGTATACTGTATTATCCTATTACAGACTAAGATCATAGCTATGGGACTGGGATTGAAACTGGAAAGGGAAATGGAAACTTGTTTTTGTTAGCTGAAGAAGATGCACTTGAAGGAAATTGTTAGGAACAGCACAAAGGATCTCTGTAGATTATACAGGCTAGTGGGCTTTGGAGTGATATTAACTGTAAGCGTGTATGTATATTGTAACAATGACTTTGTTGTCTTATTGTGAAGCACCCTTTTTACTAATGGAAGACAATACTATCAACTTCTTATTGTCTACAATAGTAAGCTCATGGCTTGGTCTTTCCTTCACTATTGAGAGGAGGAAAGAAGGCCTCTATTGCCAAGTTTTACTAGAAACAGCTTGCTTCTTTTTGGGTTCTAAGTAGATGAATTGATTAGACAGAATCATTGCATTGATGATTAGGGTCAAACATAGTATGTTTATATTTGAACATTTTGTTTAGTGTTTATTGGAGGAGTAATTTAGCTTCCAATTTGGCTATGCCCCAGCCATTAGAAAGGACAACTTATCTAACCAAATAGGCAATTGTTTGTCTTTTAGGTATTGTTGGCTCGATTCTTGTGAAAGAAGGGCGCATGTCAAATGTTTCTGATTTTGTATCTGGCGCTTTCAAGGTATTTTCCCACTTTTTTAAGTCATGACTTAGCACGAAGGACAGGTTTTTTTTTTTTTTTTGTTCTTAAAATTTGCGAATTTGAGATGATGGTGAATTTACTTTCTTCCTGACTTAGTAATAATTTGTCTCCTGCTGCAGTTTGCATTTCGGCAACTTAAACATGATGATTCTACTCCATCAGGAAACAAGCCACGCAATGACTATTTGATGGCTCAGGTTTGTAGTTGATCTTCTATGCCCATGATGAGTACTGAATAATAATCTAATTATTTGGTATATTTGGCAGTTTCTGTTTGGAACTATTTCTGCTTGTTTGTTTGTTATAGTTGAAAATTGAAATGCCAATTGAAAATGATGACAATGCTGTTTATGATGTCTCTCTTCTTGTTTGTTTTTCTTTTATGGATAGACCCTTGACTAAATTATTGATGATTGAAAAGAAATTTGTGACCTCCAAGTGTTGTTGAATGTTGATGATAGTAAATAATAATTTTACATCTTTTTTTAGTGATGAAACTTGGATGCATTTGCTTTAAGATTAATTTCTTGGGACATTTCCATGCAGCGGTAACTAAGTGGTGGGTGAATGCGTGGCATTTTAGATTTTTGTATACTTACATTCTGGAAAAATGTTAGCATGTGACCTGGAACATTGGCAGATTAAGTTTGTGCACATTTTTAATTATCTTATGTATTTACATGCTTTTGTTACTTTATTTAGCGGTATACTATTGTTAACATTAAACATTCGTGAACCTTATTAATTCTGTGTGCTTGTTGTTTCAGTGATGATATCTACCTATTATCCTGATACTAGCTTTTTGTTTTATTTTGGATAATTATATCTTGTTCAAACTTGCTTACTTTTGCAGGTTAACAGCCTAAGGCAGGAACTGCAAATCTTGGCTTCAAACAGACCAATTACGATTGTAACTGGGCATGGAACAGGTTATGATTTTTTCCGTTTTCCACCTTTGAAATTTGAAGGGAACAATTTTGATGTTTTTCATTTTGCTATAAACAGCACACATTCTTACTAGAATTTTTAACAGAAGTATAGCATTTTGTATTTTTTTTGTAATCCTTATATGCAAAATTGTCAATTTTTATGGATACATATGAATAAGAAGATAACCAACTCTATCCAATTCCTGAACATTTTTTTGGGAATGTTTTTGCCACATGCAGGTAGGAGTAGATATGGCATAATCATTGTTGTTGTAGTAGTTGGATATGGCTATGTTTGGTGGAAGGTAATGGTTTTTTTGTTCCTTTGAGTGCATTAATTTGTATAGGTTATATAAAGCGACTAATAAGATGGTTGAATTCTCTGATACCACATAAAAATTTCTGTCGCTATTTGCATTTTCTCTATGGCCATGGTAGATAGTTTCGTGAGTGAAGTACAAGATGGCGAGTACTTTGCTGTCTTGTTCTTCTGTCATCTAAGGCTGAAGCCTGTTTTATGGTTTCACTTCAGTTGGTTTATTACTACTATTTTTTACCCTGCCTTTCTCAAATGAAGAATTTCTTGAGATTTACAACTGAAGAGCAATTGTTTTTTTCCAATGGACATGATGTGGATCTTGTAACAACTTAAGTGTTGGTGAGAAATTTATTAAGAGTGGGATGACCAAAATCAGCAATTGAATTTGATGACTGATGGATTTTTGGCAGCAATGAAGTTTTGCCCTATAAAAATGTAAAATGTTTTCTAGATAAGTATCGGAAGTCCTTGGGAGATAAATATTCAAACACAGTTTTGAATTTTAATTTCTTGTTACTTCAGTTTAATGATCATTAAATTTTATTTGTATACATACACGCATGTATATTTTTATATTTCAGAAAACAGAAGCAGGAATTTCTGGTCTGTGCCATTTCTTGTATATTTTTTGCTTCAAAAATGTCCCTTTACTTTTAGCTAGAGTGTTAATGTTATATTTGATAAATGGTTTCAGGGTTGGAGACTTCCTGATATGATGTTCGCAACAAGGCGTAGTTTATCTGATGCTCGTCAAGCCATAGCCAAGCAGCTTGATAGTGTTTACTCGTTGATCTCCGTAAGTTTTCCTTCTACTGGCATAATTTTTTCTCATTTCAATTTGTTCAATAATTTTATATGATACGATACACTGCTTGAATCCCTGAATGGCCACATTATACAAAAGTTTCAACTCACGAGTTACATATTTTGGTGTCACAGAATTCTTGTCTGTGTTTTACCTACTAAATTAACTGAGTTTTCCTTTGGCCATTTTAATGTTTTTCTTGTTCTCTTCTAGGCTACCAGACGACATTTATCCTCAAGAATTGAGGGTGTGGATAATCGTCTGGATGAAATTTCGGATATTACTGCTACTACACAAGATGAGGTGAGATAATAGGATTGTAGTTGTAGCTTAATTTTCATTTGTCGTATATAGGAGGTTCATTGTTATTAACTGAAAATTGATCAAGATGTACAGGTTACTCTGCTACAAGATAAATCAAAGAAGCTCAACAGCAATGTTCAATCTGTTCGTTATGTAGTTCAAACTCTGGTAAGCATTCTTTAAAAATTGATGTTTTTACATTCTTCTGTAATGTGGTGCCGATATTTCAATACGTTTTGGATGTGAAAATAAGATTACCTTATCTCTTTCATTTTGTCTTTTTTAGGAAAGTAAGATTAACAGAATAGAAGGGAAGCAGGTAATTCTTGTATTAAAAAACAAAAAAGCAATGCAATATTAACGTGATTTCTTTTATTGCTTTTGTTAATTTGTATGGTTTCCTATCATTTATATAGGAAATGACAAATGAAGGAGTAAACTGGTTGTGTGATTATGCCCAGACCATGGAACAGAATAAATCCACTGATTGTATTCAGGTGTGTTTCCTTTATGTTATGCATCTGAACTGCATTGGACTACGTATTTTCCTCTCTCTCTCTCTCTTTGGTGTCTGTATGTCAGGATTTCATTGTGCTTATCAATTGATTTTGGTACTTAGTACGAAGTGAAACCTTGACAACAGATGCTTATTCTTTTGGGTCACTGTTGGTCAGAGCCATCTATCTACTGTTGTGTTTTTAGGGCCACATATTTTAGATGTTATCTTTCAACTTGTTTCATATGCTCATCTTTAATCGGGCTGATTGTTATTTCAATCATGCAGGCTTCACCAGCTAGTTCCTCTAGGCCGGCTCTTGAAGCGCCTATGAAAACACCATCAAGGGTTAGATTCTTTTTCTCTTTAATGCATGGTCTGATTAATGATTTCTTGGTCTGAAATTAACAAAAAAAAGAAAATTTTTTATTTTTTTAAGGGTAGGGTTTTGAGACTGGTGCATTTGGACCATTTAATTTTTTTTTTATTATTTAGGCTCGCCATTTAATAGATGCTTTTGCATTTTATTTTCTGCTTTTTGCTATTTTTTATTGATTTTCTATTTTTTTTATTTTTTTCCTTTTCTTTCTGTTCATTTTTTTGGCAAAAAAAAAAAAGGGCAATAGCATGTACTAAATGGAGTCTCAGTTTCAATTTCGTCAACCAAATATAGGTCAGTCAATCTTAGGCTTGCAGGCTGTTTATTTTCTGCTTTTTGCTCTTTGTTGTTGATTTTCTTTTTCTTTTTTTCTTTTTAAATTTTTTCCGTTTCTTTCTTTTCTTTTTTTTTGCAAAAAAATAAAAAAGCAACAGCGTCTACTAAATGGAGCCTTAGTTTCAATTTTGTTAACCAAATATGGGTCAAACTTAGGCTTGCAGGCCACCCTACGTGTCTGATCAGACTGAGAAATCAGACATGGATATTTGGTCTTTTTGGATGCAATGCAAAGAATTGGTTATTTGCCGTGTCCAATTTATATGAATGATGTTAAAATTTAGTTCGTGATTCCATAAGCTGAAGTTAATAAGCAAGTTTTTGAAAGGGCCTGTAATGTTTTTCCAATTGATATTTTCCATGTGTTTAAGCAGACGGGATCTTTGCCTCCCGTTTCACCAGTAGAACCACCAGCTCCTTCTGCTTCAAATGTAACTCATAAGGTTAGTTGACTTTACAGAGTCCGGAATTAAAATTAAAAAGAACAGAAAAATACTAAAAGGTAGTTACAGAATGGTTAAAGAAAGAAAAGATGCGGGATTGGGGATTCTGATATCCGGCTTTTCTTTTATCTGAACCACAATAAACATACTTGTGTCAATTTTTACACTAGATTGTTAATGATTTTAGTCATTTTTATCTTGCATGCTTGGAGAAATTTTGTTCCACGAGATATTTTAAAAAATTCATGGTTTAAATCAAAATGCTTGGTCTAAAACAATTTTTGTTCCCTTTGGTAAAACCCTTCTCTCCGGTTTGTCTTCTGGCAGGTTAAGAGATCTCCAAGAAATGCTGTCTCTGCTTCTGGCCTTAAGGTTAGCCTTTTTGTTTCCTCTCTTAACAATCGGGTTTTGCCTTTTGTTTCATCAAATGCGTCCTTTTGGTCTCAGTGGTCACCATATCTGGTTTTCAGGAAGTAGGTGAATCAAGTAGCAACGATGTTGCTAATCGGAATGGCACTTCAGAAAACAAAACTAATGGGTCTTCAAGTGCTGGTTTCTTTGGGATGATGTTTTCGGGTGGGAGCGGTTCATTTCTCACGAGAACATGCAGTGCAGCAAATGCTGTGCCACAACAGATGCGATCAAGTAGACAACAATCTTGAAGATCTTGCCTTTAAAACAAATATACATATATATATATATATATTTAAATTTCTGCTTGAATATAAATTTTATGTTGGGGAGAGGGCTTTCCCCAGGTCTGATGGGGGTTTCTTGGACTCTTTAGTTCCCGCAATACAGATCATAGGATGGTGCCTGGCCAAGCCAAAAGTTGTTAAATTGGAGTTGGGGGTGCTGAATTTTGTAGAGATGATGTTTGTGTGATTCGGCGTAAGATCATTATAGTTAGGCTATGTTACATGGATTTTTCATTTTCATAAGAGTATTCGTATTCGATATCTATGTTCAATGCATATTTAAATAAAAGAATAAGATATGATATTCTATATATGAAATAAATTTATAAAAATAAGCATATTTGTGTATTTACTCGTAGTTTGACATTTATTTTTTCCGAGTTTGCGTAACATAATTGTCGGGTGTCAACGTTGGTGTTTAGAATTTTGTTTAGTACATATTATGTTTTCTATTGTTTTTTGATATGTATGAAAACTATGCTCCGGAAGGAAAAGAGGAAGGTGAAGTGGAAAAGGGACACATATTCATGTGTAGTGTAAGCTAAAAAAAGAGAGGATCATTGAGTCGGTCAGTGTATCATATTATCTATTCAGCTGATTTCTGCTTCCCCAAGACTTAAAAAAAATTTCTTTCTGTTCATAAAAAGGCTTATACTCGGAGGTTTTGTCTCTTTATATATATATATATATATATATATATATATATGTATGTATTAATATAATATGATAATAATACGTTAATTACACATTGATTTAGTTTATAAAATTGCTTAAAAACTAAGTAGAAGAAAATAAATAATTTTTTAAATGTATGGTTAATTTATAAAATATGAAAATAAATAATTATTTTATTTAACTTTTTCTATCTTCTAAAACTTTTTTGGAGGCGGAATTGGTGGACCGGACTGAAAGTTTATTTGAAATATATATAATAAAAAAATTTATTACTACATAAACAGACTTCTCTATAGAATTCAATTTGTTTATAAAAAGCAAACTTCTATTAAATAATGAGATAGGAAAAAGATCTACGGCATTGTATAAACTCAGTTGGAAGCCAGTCCACTGAGCCTGCTCAGGTGGTCCGTTTCCCGCCAAAATTCCTATCTGCTCTCAATCTTTTGGCGCGCTTTTCCATTCTGCCCCAAGGTAATTTTTTTTTTTTTTGGAAACAAAAGGATAAGGGAAACGCCGTTTGTAAGCTCAGTAATCGGAGTTGCACACAGAAGGAGAGAAAAAAGGGGGAAGAAAAGGGAAAATGGAAGTAGTTCAATCTCATAGGAAATCCAGTTCCAACAACGTCAGTGTTACGACTCTTCCTCTTTACCGATCTGCCCCTCCCCTCGAAGTCCGTCTCGAGGATTTCGAGCTCTTCGCCATGGATCGTCTCCGAGGTACCCTATTTTCCTTTGTTATTATTCTAAAGTTTTAATTTGTCAAGAAAAAAACCCCTACTATGAACATTTTGTTTTTTGTTTTTTTTTCTCTTTTAAAAATCTTTGCTCACTGATTTGTTACTGACCTAACGTTACTAAAGAAGAGGATCCAAAGTACCAGGTTTTAGTTTTGTGATTGTTCTATAACGTTCAATTTGAGAACTTCACTGAAGGGTTTTGAGCACAGTAGTTAAATGCATGATTGAAGTTTAAAATTTTAGCTCTATAAAGTCATATTCATTCTTTTGTGGTGTTTCATTTTTAATTGCTCGATGCAGTTCTTAAAGGTATCTCTGATGGATTATGCCGTGGAAAGAAGCCTGAAGAAATGGAAAAATTGGTAAAACTGTAGACTGTTTTTACATGTTCTTTCAACAAAATACTTGTTCTACTCTCCAATGTCACGTATTCGATTTGCTTAGGTAATGGATCTTTGGAAAGCAAATATGAGACATCCGCAGGCAGTCGAGGAAGTAAACAAGGATATCATATCACACTTTGTTCTTCGCCTTGTGTACTGTAGAACGTAAGATCGAGATATCTTTTTGATGTTATTCATTTTTAATTGATTAATAACAATAGCAATAATTATCATTATTATTCTTTTCTTTCTATGGTTAGGGAGGAGTTAAGAAAATGGTTTCTGTCCATGGAGACTACTCTCTTTCGCTATCGCTTTCGCTCTGAAGGTTCTGAGGCACAGGTAGCACGTGTTCATTCTTTTTTGGTGTTGGGTTTTCTGGTTTATTAAGCTCATGCTGATTGCTTGTATGCTGATGTTATAGAGGGCATTGATGTCTGAGTTTAAGCTTCCCTACAAGGCAGTCAGCAATGCAGAATTTGAGGTAATCATGCTCCACTATTTTCTAATTCCCTCGAGCTATTTGTTTTCAACAAGATGTAATTGCTTGAACTTTTTTATGATAGTACATACAGCGCCTTCTTATCTTCTCTAGGTTTCGAATTCTTAGTAACTGGAGCTATTTTGTTTCTTCGCAGAGCGTAAAGGATAAACTAAGCCAAGTTGCACGCTCTATGGGTCTAAACTTAACTGCTGGTATGAGATTACTGACTGGCTTTGTTGGCCATTTTCCGCATGGAAGGCATAAATTTGTCCTATTACATTCCTTCTGATCTTGCATTAAGTCACTTTGTTATGTATGACATTTAGATTTGGACTGTGTTAATGTCCACCTCTGTAGATTGTAGATGCCTACAATATTAGAACTATAGTTTTCTTATCATTTTTTCTTTTTTGCGGAGAAGATGCCATGAACCAAAGACATAAGAAAGAATCTTGGGAAACTTTAAACAGTGTTTAATGGATAATGAATTGGGGTGGGTATATAAGGCAATAGTGGGACAACAATGCTTATTATAAAGATCAATTTGAGAAATTAACATGCTAGTTATTTTCTAGCATGAGGTGGTGGAATCTAAAGATCTTTTTGATTTAATCCCTTTTGATTCAACCAACTTTGATTAGCCTGCTGTTTTAATTTATAGCTGGTTTAGCATCTATGATCTATCATTAAATGTGCTGGTGGTTATAGATTTTTTCATGCCAGAGAGTTATCTCCAGGAAATCTCTCAAGTTACTGTTATATTCAGTTAAAATAAGGCTTGACCAACTTTGAAGAAAACTAACCACAAGAATAAGTTCTACATTTAATGGGATTATTTATGTCTTCTTTATTTTCAAATACTCAAAATCTCTCTCCTGTGAGCTTCAATTTGAAGCATAACCTTTTCATATCCTTGATTGACTATTTAGCTTGGGTTATATCAAACTGTTAGGTTTTAGAATGAAAATGTTGACGCTGACAAAGAGTTTCGAAGACTTATTCTGATTCATTTTTTCTCCAGAATGTCCTCAATAATTAGTTTGCCTTAGATAATTTAGGTATTATATGACTTCCATCTCTCCAATAATGTATGGTTGTCTAAGTCTAAAACTATAATTTTCAGTAAAAGAATAACCTTCTTCGATGCTTTGTCTCTATTATGATTGGATTTTTTTTCCTTTATTCTTGTTTTTTTCTTTTTGCAGCTGATGCAATATTCTACAAGGTACAATTTTGCTTTCTTGATTCTTCTACATTTCAAACAAATGAAGTGGTAGCTTACTCTTGTGAAAATGAATTGATTTGATACTGAAAGTGATTTCCCATAGCCATGTGTTATTATAATATAATGACCTATGTCAATAGTACTGCAGTTATGTACTTAGATTGCTCCGGCCATCTACCTGTATTAGTTAGCACATGGATGGAGAAAGAAAGGGTACAGGATTAAACAGTGTTAAATATAATATCAATCTTGGTTGGTGATGTGTGGTTCAGAGAGAACACTGATGGTCTCATTGTCTTCTCAGGCCCAGTGTTAAATATAATATCCTTGGATAACATCTGATATAGTTGCTAGTTTTATCTGACTCATTTATGCAAGCCCTATGAAGGTGCCCTTTGAAGAAGTTCCAGAACTTGTAGCTGGTCGTCGAGTGTTTATACATAAAGGGCATGCATATGTTGCCATGAATCAGGTAATAACTTCATAATAATCTTTGAATCTTACCTAAAAAAATTGAATATCATCAATCATTATTTCTACTTGCTCTCTTTCATTTCTGTTTAATCTTTTGCAGGTGGTTTCTCTTGTTGTCACACAATTTCGAAGTTATCTATCGAAGGCACTCATTTTAACAAACAGGTTTCTTCTTTGTCCATTCAGGGCTACAGAAAGTTGCTGTATATCTTTTCATTTTTGAGCATCTTCTTTGGTCTTTGTCAAGCAATGAATATGTCTGCTATACGTTAGGATTCATATGTCAACTTAATTCACATAACATTCTGCATATACCCCAGATTTCATTGGTTGAATTGCATAGCATGGCACGAGTAGTTTGGACAACAATTTGTTACTGCAAAATCAACTTTGGAGTTGCATGCATAGTTATCATAACATGTGTTGTTATTTGTTGTTAATATGTTTCATGTGGATTACTAGAACTGTGTTTATTTAAATGTCATGGGATATAATCCATGCTCTGCTATCATAATCTCCGCATTCACCAGAAGCAGCAGTTGCTATTCTTGCCATCATCATCATTCTGGTAGGCAGCAAATAATTTGGCATACAGGAGTTACTTTTCCAATCATAATCCCAAATGCAAGGCAACATGCTTGGCATTTTCTCTCATAATTTGTCCTAATGCATCTCCGTAGTATGTTCTAAAAAAGAAGTTTACCACCATGCAGCTGCCGAATTCTGTCATAATTTAATTTCTCTTGTGATGAAACATTTTATTAATATTATTAAAAGGTAAAGGAAGTTTATGTATCGCATCCATGTTTCCACTGATGAACTTCTTTTCCTTTCTCTTTTGCAATTTTTTTTGTCCATACAAAATTTACGGTATTTACCAAGTTTCAAAATTTGCAATTTTTGCTTGCAGAAAATGGACATCCACCATCAGAGAACAGGAGAGAGATCGCCTGGCTCCAGTGAGTATTGGATTGTGAACCTTGTTATTGAAAGATCCTTTTGTTTGATTTTGACAGTTTTTTTTTTCCTTTTCTACCTGATTTATTGTTTAGATTGTGGAAGCCCTATGCACAAGTTATCTGGGTCCTGATTACTCTCAGGTGGTTACACGTCATTGTATCAGCTCATCAACTAGCCTGATTATAGCTGTTTTATGTATAAGCTTATTTTTCTAAACTTAATTGGCTGAATTTTTTAGCCTAATGAATTTGGGGAGATATCTCTTAAGGACATTGATCAAATTGCTAAGGTTTCATTTCCTCTCTGTATGCGCCACCTATTTGAAAAGGTGAGAAATTGAATTATGAAATAGTGGTTAGCATTGTCTTCAATTGTCTCTCCTTTTTTTTTTGAAAAAAAAAAAAATGATTGTGCTCTGTCTTTTACTTTTCAGGTCAGAGAGGATCATCATTTAAAGCACGGTGGAAGGATGCAATTAGGTCTTTTCTTGAAGGTTGTACTTTACTAACATGATTTTTCTTCAGTATAGTTGCCTGTAGCAGTAGCATTACAAAGATTTTTTTCCATGGAAATTAGACAAAGGCATGGTACTCCTGTATAATGGCTGGATATGCATTAAGGCATGTGTTCAAACATATTATTTATGCGTTCATATGCAGTATGAAAACTTCAACCTGAAACCGAATCATAATATTAATAGATGGAGAGGTTCAACTTCAATTAAATGTCACTTCGAAACTTAACTAATGTGAGATCAATATTAGCAGCTGTAAATATTGAGTGCTGATAAATCATGAAAATGTTTTCTGTAGTGTGTTTCCTCTTTTCTCATGATTCTTTGTTTTTCCTTCCCTCCTTTGCTCAGGGTGTTGGTCTCAAGCTTGATGATGCCCTTGCATTTTGGAAAGCTGAGTTTGCACCGAAGGTAAGTGGTTTGCATCACAGATATTTTGTTACTGTATATATCGTGTGTGGAAGTATGTTGTTTACCTTGTAGTTTACTTTTTCTGTTTTGTAGAGAAAACTACTCGGTTTCTTTTTATTGTTAACCACAAGATGGAAAAAGATAAAATGGAAACTTAAAAAATCCGGGATTTAAATTGATGTCCTTCCATTGATTCCTCCTAAATTGCATCTTTAACGATTAGCATTTCGTACCTTCCCCCCAATTTCCCCCTCTTGATGGGAAGTATCTGAATATTGTGATATTTTATTTGGTTTTAGCATTTCGTAGATTTCAATGCTTTGTTTCTTGCTGCCTGTGCAGTGGAATGCAGGGCAATTAACACAATTATTTCTTCTTTAAGGTTGGTGCAGAGAGGTTTGACAAGGAATATGCATACAACATACGCCATAATTATGGAAGAGAAGGGAAGAGAACAGTAAGATACCATCTTTTCCCTATTTAAAAGTGTGATGTGTCTGGAATTTGGATTACTAAACGTTTTTACAATCACTTCAGAAACAGTTTAAAATTTATGTACGGGTTCTGAGGTTTTTGGCCATTTTGTTCATCTTTTAAACTTGAGTTTGTATTATGATCTCAGTTAATGGCATAATCATTTGATTCTTATTGCAGGATTATACACCTTATTCCTGTCAAAAAATTATCTCATCAAATCCTGGCATCGGAGATCATCATGGCTGCCCTTATAGGCATTTCAGGTAAGTATTGTTAATAGGTTTCTTTATCAAGGAGAGTTTGCTAGGCTTCATTGTGAGTGGTTCCTATTGGAAAATCTCATGTAGTTTTCTTGTATCGAACTAAACTAGTTTGGTTTCTCATAATAAAAACAGATCTGGAGACATCAACAGATAACAAATAGGTTTAGTCATATGAAGTTTAGTTTTAATCAGTTTATCTGTCGTATTACAAATGCTTGACTTTTATTGGTGAAATAGTTTATACTACTATGTAGTCATCTGCCCTCTATTTTACATGTTATATTGCTTGCTATTTTTAAATGGCAGCGAGGAGAATTTAAGGGCCGCACTTGTAAGAATGGGAGTAAGCAGTCGTGCATTAGAGGATGTAATGGACAAAGTGCGCAATAGGCATTATCAGGTCATAAGATTGTCTTTTTTAACCTTACTCCGAGGTGTTTTAGCTAAAATGGTTAATTGTAGTGGAAAATCATAACTATGAGCAATTGTGAAATGTGTGCAGTTGGCGTGTACCTTAACATTTGAATCGATTCATGGCTCATCATGCGATGCTGGTATCAATCATCCAAACCAATATTTCATCGACAGCCAGAAGATCCTGCAATCAAAGGTAGATGTTGTACAGTTCACTTTAACTTGAGCCTATTAATTTGTTCAAGGATTTTTTGGAAAGCACTTTGTGGGTCTGATTAATGTTGTATGTAACCAATTTTTTTACTTTTATTGCTAGAATGGTTCCATGGCATAAGGAGACGATTTCAGGCATGGCTCAGAATCATTAAATATGTTGCACTTTGAAAGGCAGGTTAGAGGAACTGCAATACTTGTTAAAATAACTAAACTGAATTGGATAACTTTTTGATTTATTAGTTAGTATTAATATACCCTAAAACTCTAGAAGCTCCATCTCGCTAGAGTTTGTTATCCACTTGTCTAAAGATTAGGAGTCGGCATAGCATTTTCACTTCTGAAACCAGCTAAAGTCAATCTCTCCCAGACTATAGCATTATCTTAATGTTAAAGAAGAAGAAAAAGGCCTGTCTCTGGCCCAAATTTTGTATGAAGAATATGGTGATGGTTGCAGTGAGGTTCCGATTTAGTTTTAAGAAGTGGCAAATGGAGGAGTAATCAATCAACAACCATGAAAACGGTGGTTGACCTTCTCTATTTTGAGCTTGAATTTTGTTGGTTCAGGGGCTGTGCCTGACCTATCAAATATGGGGTTTAGTTAACTTTAGTCAGCATCTGGTCCGGAAGGGGTAAAAGAAAAAAAAAAAAAAGAACACCGACTTTTTTTATTATTTGGGACACGGTCTGGACCAGGCCAGCTGATCTAATTCTATTCTTCCAACTGTTCAAAAACGTTGCCAAGTGTTCACCTTTTGCTATAGCTGAGCCGTATGTTTTATTTTGGTTAGTTGGTTTGATTGGAGGTTCGTTGTGAATAGGTGGTGGTATTGGTACCCAAATGATTTAAAAAAACCATTCATTACTGAAAAAAAAAAAAAAAAAAACCCGGTTAACTCTTAGTCAAGGTTCTATTTTGTTGATATTTTTTTGTTAAGTATATATTTTATATTTTACTTATTTTTACTTTTTATTGTTTTAAAAATGAAAAATAAAAGCATCAATCATACCTGCCTTTGGGATGTTAATGAATAATTAATCTCTTAATTTAATTGTTATTAAATAATCATTAATTAGGGTAATAATGTAGCAGTGTTTTATTAGGACAATTAGGCATTGGATTTGGAATATTCTTCCTCTCCACACATCTCCGACAAGTACTGATGAGTGAACAGTGAAAGCAAGTGTGGCGCTATGATCGTATCATATGTAACGTTAAAACAAAGTAAATATTGTTTTTATACGACCTTTTTTTTTTAATTTTAAATATTTTCATAAATTTTTCTTGGCCGTCACGAGTGAAGGAAGGTGAGGGAAGATGGACAATGTCCTCTATTTTTTTCTCTTCATTGATTCAACGGTTTCTACTAATGAAACAAACATATAAAAATCTAGAAGTCACAGGAGGGTTGGTAAAAATTCAAAACATTGTGCGTAAATTGTAGCTTTCTTTTCTTCCAAAATCAAAAGAATTGAACCCAGCAATTATCACATTAAATTCTCAATGCCGATTGCAATAGTTGATGATTCCTATGATCAAGTATTCCAGTTGGAAAATTGAGTTACAAAACTTATTGTCATTATCCATTGGATTTATATTTTATATAATGATGATATATAAATTTATACACTATTGATCCATTAGATGATGTTATTTAATTAAAAGATTAAAAATAAAGTTATTTATATTTATTATTAAAAACTTTTAATGAGTTTGCATTATTTAATTTATTGGCTATATATAAATTAATATACTGTAACGGGTGGAGTTAGTCTACGTTTTTTGGGGTCAAATTAGTATAATCACTATTGTATCAATATCTATCAATATGTATGATTTTAAGATGAAACAAATTTTAATTTTTATATTGATCCACATTGGTCATTTCGACTTATATTGATTAGTATCAGTATGCCTTGGTACAATATTTTAATTTTTTTTAATTTCATTTATTTAACTTTTAACTAAAATTTAAATTTTTATGTCTTGGTCATTAAAATTTTTTTCATAATCACATTTAAAAATAAAATATGTTGATTAAATATTCTATTGAACCTAATTAATAATAGTTTGTTATATTTTTTAAAAATATTTTTATATTTATTGATTTGATAGTTAATTTTTTTGATATTAAATAGTTATAATTTTAAAATTTATATTTGCATATAAAGATATGTTAATATATAAATGTATATAATTGAGGTATATTTGAATGTTCTTAAAATACATAATTTATTAAGGCATTTGAAATATGCTATATATATATATAAATATATGAAAAATATTTAAAAAAATCAATAAATGTACGTTAAAACATTGATACAGTATTGATTACTTTGGACCAAATATAAAGATAAGGAAAACTAAAATTTTTTTAAAACTAATATATTGATATGAAGTAATAATTAAAAGATAAATGTATAATACATGTATATATATTTATATGATAAGCCATAACATTATAAATTCAAGAAATAGATAAAATTAAGTTAAAATATTATTTGATGGGTAAATAAAATTCAAGAAATATACAATCTATTATATTTGATGGACAAATATATTTATTTGTCCATAAATTTCAATGCATATAATTAAGTTATAAACAAAAATAAAAAAAAACTAAATAAATAAAAAATTTATTTAGAGATAGCCAGTTTAATTGTATTTAATTATATAAATACATATAAGCAAGGCCCCTCACACAACCGTAAGACTTCATTCCAATATATTGTGAGTGCATCAGATAAAAATATTTATTTATTATATCCCAAAATCAAGAAATTATCTACAATTCTTCACATTCTAGCTTTGTTGAATTCCAGATTTCCACCCAAAAATTAAAATGGAGTCATCCATGTGCTTGTTTGCTTTGTTGAGAAATAAAACTAGTTGGGAAAAACAATTGAACCTAATGGCTAATATTCAGACTAGTATAATACAACCATAGATGTCCTTCAATTTTGGACGTCGGACCATACCATGCATCAATGAGCTCTTCTTTGTTGCTCCCTATTTTGAATTTCAAGATTTCAGTTTCCCTCTTAACTTAGCCAACAACAACCCATTCATTCATGCAACAAAAATCACTAAAAACAATTTTTTTCCTAATTGCAAGGTACTAATGGTCTTAATTATTTGATAACTAAACTAATATTTTGGGACACATTTCAAAGGTTTAACTTGATGTGTCCGAAAGGCAAGAAACCTTTAAACGAAATTTAGTTTGACAAGCCAACAGATACGTGTTTTATGCTTTTATCAAAAGGAAGAAACGCAGATGGCGGGGCTTCCAGAGATTGGCTAAAGAGGAAGTCAGTTTAATTTGATTTTAAAAAAATTTATAATTAATATATGATATTTAAGGTTTTTTTAAAAAGATCTACTTACATCTATTTGCGTAAAAATTAATACTTTCATAATTTTTTATGCGAATCATATTTGCTTAATTTTATTGTCTCATTTTATCATTTATTTACATAAATCATATATGTCAAGATTTATGTAAATAAAAAATATTTAAATATTTATTTAATGTAAAAAATTTTCAACTCAATTGATATAATTGAGATTTTAAATCGATTCAAAACTTTATGACAAGTGCAATTATCCTGCTCAATCCAACAGTTGATTTATTAATATATTAATTGTATATAAAATTATGAAAATATGTAAAATAATTTAGTTTATATCGATATAACTGGATCTAAATATATAAAACTAGTTTAGTTTTATACTAGTATAAATGGATTCTTCTTTTTTTGTTTTAAATTTAAATGAAACTGAATCGATTTAAATCAAATCATTTTGATTTACCAATTTCTTAAAATTAAAAAAAAAATTATAATAATTTTAAGTTTTTCATTAATTTAAAAATAAATATTTGTTTTCATATTATAAATATAAAAAATAAATTTAATTCAATTCAAATAATTATAAATTTTAACTTATAAACCAAATCAAATATATTAATTATATAAAAATATAAAATATAATATAAATATATAAATAGCTTCGTCTACTAAAGAAGGAACAAAGAAACAAATAAAATGGAAACTGGGAAGTGAAATACAATAAAAAGAAACTCTCATTCCTAGCTTTCTTCTCAACTTTCCCTCCCCCTTTGTACTTTTCCTTTTCTTTTTTCCCTCTTGAAAAGTTGAAAGCAACCACACCCTGTCCCTTCCCTTCCCAGTTCCCACTCATTTATTTCTTTTTCCTCTTTTGTTTAATCATACATTACTGTTTAGTTGCATTTTGTATACAACTTGTTTCAATTTTTTCAAGTCTGTAAGGCTAAAAAAGGAAGGAAAAGAGAGTTATAAGGATCAACCCCCTTACCTTTCACGGTTATCTCCTTACCTACTTCGCCATTTTCATCTCTCTCTCTCTCTCTCTCTCTCTCTCTCCCCATCAGTTGATTACATTATCCATATTCTCTCTTTGTGTTACTTGCGATAATTCCCTATTATCTCATAGATTATCTCACAATCTACTCTTACTTAATATCTGTTGTGTGTGTGTGTGTATATATATGTATATATGCGTCAAAAAAGCCACCCACACCCACAGTCACTCTTTTCTCTATCTTTGATTTGCTTCCTACTATCTTCTTTTTTGATGGAACTGTTGTCAGAAAGTGGCTAGAATTCAGCTTCTGTAACTTTTGTCTCTGCAGTTGAACCAGTTTTCCATTTCCTACTAATATTTTCGCTTCAACTTTGCCAATTTTTTTCTCTACCTTTTGACGGCTTATCTGAAAGTGGCACTGTACAACTTACCAAGATAAGATTCTTCCTCTCTCTCCTCTGCTAGATTTCTGGGATTCTCTCAGGTACCCTTCAGCTTTTACTTGGCTTTTTTTTCTTTTAACTTGCCATTGTAATGTATTTTATCTAACCATAATTTATGCTTATAAAAATAGTAGGGTTGTTTAGCCTCTACTCGTTGCAATGATTACTGTGTCACGGTTAAAAAAAATGCCCCATATGTTCTTTTGCCCTTTTTCAGTCAATGAAAGTGATAGTAGCAACTTTTGCTCCAACTTCAAAGACAAAATGTCTCTACCTTGGGAAATACCTTGTTCAAAAAACTATATAATAATAGTACTACTACTTAAGCACGAGTTCTGGCTGCAACATTTCCGGTGGATAAATTTTTAAGGTCCAATTGGGATTTTAATAAGTTCGAGTTTTGTTTTTAATATTACGGTAATAAAGGCCATTCTTTGTTTCCAAAAATATCTGCCATTGCTACTTGTGGTTGGGAAGCCCTCCTTAAGCTTAATCTTCCATTGGAACGGGATTGGGAAGTTTGGTCATGTTTCTTTGAGACAATTTACAACTCTGCATCCTCCCCCTTCAAGATTTCATTTCTCCTATTAAACTTATCATTATTAATTTGCAAATTAATTGCCAACTACTCTTGATTTGATCTTACATGATGAGTAACTTATGGTAGGCTGATCATTATTGCGAGTTTCCACTAATTCTTCTTGAAAGAAGAAAAGAAAGTTCCTATTACTAATTATGTATATTACACCTAACCCTCCTAACTCTCGAAGAATAATTTTAAATTTTAAAAAATATATTTTAACCTTTATTATTTGTTTTTAATGAGCATTTTTAGGGCTTTTATGAATATATGTTATAATTTCTAGTCATGGGATCTGATCCTAATTTTATTCATATAGTATTATGAAGCATTAGTTGATAATTGGAAGCAGGTATTTGAGTTCTTTGGGGATAAGATTTTGATTAAGGTGATGGAAATGAAGTATAGAAAATCAGAAAAGCAGCTATGTCGTGAGCTGGATTGAGTGTAACTGAATGTTTGCAGAAGATATTGGAGCTGTTAAGTCCAGTTAGTAGCTCAGTAGGTGAATCAGGCTTCTGCTTGGACTTGCCATTCTTGGATTGAGAGTTTGGGGGTGATTTTTGAAGGTACTTTAAAGTCCCGTTAATGGATTCAGAATCATCACCTGCTTCGTTGAAAAGGGCTCGGGCATATGGCAGTGGGAACCAAATACCTTCGTGCTTGGTTGACGGTTGCACTGCAGACCTCAGCAAATGCAGGGACTACCATCGACGCCATAAAGTATGTGAAGTCCACTCTAAAACCCCAAAAGTTACCATTAGGGGTCAGGAACAACGCTTTTGCCAGCAGTGCAGCAGGTAACAACTAGAATTTGCTTGATGCAGATGGAACGGATTAGATTCTACTCTATTTTTTTTCTTCCATTGGCTACTCAACTGCAAATTTTTCTACATTGATTGATATTACTTAGTCGTCCATTGCTGTTGCCATTTATGTTTCACCTTATAACTTAGGCTTGTAATAATTTAAATGAAACGTACCTCTAGCCATTGTTGATCAAGAACCCAGACTCGTTCCAAATACATAAAGACGAACACCCCGTATAAACCTTCTAGTCTATATCCTTTTCTTGATAATTACCTTATGATGGTGCACAGGCAATTCCAATAGACTAGACTAGGGAC
>JBBYHM010000016.1:1575296-1590941 GCA_038381775.1 Adansonia rubrostipa | reverse complement strand
TTCGTTTCATCTGATGTTCCCTTGCCTTGTTTGGTAAGAGGGACCAAGGACAGGAACTTATTGGGAAAAAAGAAAGGGGATATTACCATAAGGGGTAATCTATATAAATATTTATTGGTTGTTGCCATTGAAGAAAAAATGCAATTGTATGAAGGAAATAACAAGTTCTTATTATATATTTTTTAATTAAATATTTAAAAAATTAATTCAAATATATATTTATATTATAATTTTATCAAATATAAATATTTTACATAACATCGTTAAGTAAATGCTCATGTAACATTTAACTTTTAATTTAATTATAATATATGATATTTTTATCATATATTATGATCTCATTGAATCATAATATATATACTTATTTAAGTAAAAAATTTTTTCAAACACTTAATAAAATAAGTGAAATGATACAAAAACCATTTGTTTAATTAACCCAAACGATATTTATAATTTCTTCTTTATTGATGAGAAAAAGAATGAGCCTCAGAAGCAAGAGTTCCACATTCATATATTATTCAGTGCAAAACAACTTAATTTCATCTTCATCATTCTTTATTATTTAGCACCTATGCCAACACTATTCTGTCATAGTTCTTAGAATTCTTAATCAGCTGGCAAAGTTGTGAATATTAGTGAATTTTTATTTGTAATTTTTTTTTACTAATCATAATAAAATTACATCAAGCAAACGTTATTCTAAAATTTTTTAATTTAAATACGACGTCGATATAAAATGAATTTGAATGTATAAAATTTTATTTCACGTAAATTAATTCATATTTATAAATTTTTAAAAAATATTTGAATGTATAAAATTTTATTTCATATAAATTAATTCATATTTTTATTTTTTTAAAAAATAATCTTATTTTTATAAGAAAATTCAATTGAAATTGGACTGCACAGCTAAATACCGATGACAGTATGAATTTATGACATGGGATTTCATTTAAATGTCACATAATATTTGACTTTATTCTTTTAAAGGAAACGAAAATTAAAAATTTCAGAAATAAAATCGCGAGCCGCAATGAAATTGAAATCGACATACTCGCAAGCCACGTGTCATAGACGCAGACGCCTCCGTTATCGAGGCCATACATTCAGCGCTCGAGTTAATAGTACTTCCACACTGCGCTGCTTAAGTACAAAGTGCTAAGCTAATAAGTTTATTCTCCCGGCCTCTCATTTTTCTTTAAATACCTCATCCGTATCACTTTTTCCTTCACCTAGTCTCTTGGTCCCTCCATTATTTCTTCTTCTCCGCAACACGAAATAAACAAATTTGAAAAAGAAAAATCGGGCAAAAGCCTTTCCTAAAATGGGGAGGAGGAAGGTGGAGATGAAACGAATCGAAGATAAGAGCAGTCGCCAAGTCACCTTTTCCAAACGCCGCTCCGGTTTGATCAAGAAGGCTAGTGAACTCTCCGTTCTCTGCGACGTCCAGATCGCTCTCGTTATCTTCTCCTGCCGCGGCAGGCTTTACGAGTTCTCCAGCGTCGAGAGGTACCGCTCTTCTCCGCCCCTCTTTCTATCCCTATTTTTTCCCTCTTGTTTTTTTCCCCACATCGTTTTGGTTTTCAAAAGAGTCAGTCAACGATAAGTCTATGATAATTCAAACAATTTTGATTTTACCAGGTTTTTTTTTTCTATCTAATTTTTGTTAAGGATTCTGTCAACATTGCTTTTAGATTTTATTGAAAATTTTATTTATATTTTTTAAATAATTTTAAAAAATATCTTACAACATTTGCTGGAAAAATTCTTTCGTTATCACACGTTTCCGACTTTTCCTTCTTTTCTGTTTCTTGGCGCTTAATCTTTTATGAATAAATTTACTTTTCATTATTTATGCCATAATCGATCCCTAGGGATCTAGAGCTCCTATATTTAGGAACGTAAGCGCTTTTCTATTATTTTATGTCCAGGATGCGAGGTTGTTATCTTTAAGAGAAGGCCTAAGATTTAGTTTTATCTTCTTTTTTTTTTTTTTTTTGAATATCATATAATATAAATTAATAGTATAAACTAAAAGAATCATGCTTTCTTAATTGGTTGCTTGTATTAAATGTGCCTTTTTATTTTTTGTTAGCGTATAGTTTTGCGTTAAAATGCGGCTCAAACTTAGAAATTAACGCATTTTTAGTCATAGCTTTACGATTTCTTTATGTTTACTTATGCGAAAAAAAACCTTTGCCTGTCATCTGCTGCTGCATGACATTGTAGCAATCTATTTACTGTATCTCCTTTACGTGTTTGTGATCGACCGCATTGATCATTCAAGTCGCAGTGAAGATGGCAGCAGGCCAATTTCTGTTGCTGGGCTTTTCTAGTGATTTCTGAAGTTCTGAAAAATTCGTCGTATATATCGATGCTCTCTTCGTTTTTTTCCCCCTTTCATTCTCGTCTTACCGTTCTAGGAAGCATCCTATTTACAGTATCTTTTGTTTTTATCCTGTCTGATAAAGAAAGAAAAACAGGAGCTTGGGTCCATTGCCTGCCCCCTTTAAGAGCCGATCATAAAGGTTTCTCCACGTGACGTTGACCGAGTGAAGCATTAAACATAAGAGACTTATTTCGAGGATAAGTTGGGGATTGTCAGGAAGTGAATAGATCCATTCGTTCTAAAAATAAAAGGAAGGCTGCAGGAGAACTTGGCTGATTAGGGGCAAGAGAAATGCAATAAATTTTAGAGGACGGTATCTTGCTTTATGAGGTGGATATGAAGAACTAAAGTAGATGATCAATTTGTGGTAGTCCATTGGTTGACTTAAGGTGCCTTTAGATATAATATTAGAATATTCAAGTGGCCTGCATTGAGCAAGCGGCAGGCTTTGGCCAAACGGGATTGGCCATGCGGGGACACCGTTTAAATCTTGGCTCCTATTAAAGCTTGGAATTTACCATCCATAAGCATGACATGAGGAAAAAATATTTAATTACTTTTAAGGAATGCTAGATGTTAGGATCTTGATTTTTTTTTTTTTCAAGTAATAAGAGAACAGAGAAAGAATTAGATCATTATAGTTGCTAACGTGGTGATATATTGGCTCTATTTTGGGTTTCAAGTAATACCAAGGAATTTAAGCTAATTAAACTATTTGAGGAAAATTCTTTGAACATTGGATAGAATCTTTGCTTAAATTATTATTATTATTATTATTATTTTTTTTGTATATCAGCATCTCGGCCTCCAAAGTAAACTATGCAAGTGCACTCGGTTTTATAAGGTGCTATTCTTTAAGATGGCATTCGAGTGTTTTAGGTGTAAAATATATGTCCAAAGTCGTAAATCTCATATAAGTTACCTTAGGTAATGATGCATGATTTTATATTTGCAAGTTCCATGTGAATAGTCAGTATTAGTTGTATCCGGGAAGTTGATTGGATTTGATTAGTGGAAAAATAAATATTTAGATGGTAATTTGATGATCGTGATAAAGTTATCGACTACAAATGGATATTGGCATTTTTTTCGAAGATGTAAAGCACCACCAAAGAAGAAGTTTTAGAGTGATTTATAATGAAGTAATTAGGAGAGCTAAGGAATCATGACATTAGCAAAATTTTGATGTAGCTTTGGTCAATTAAATGTCTATTTTCCAGCATATTGTCCTTAGCTACTTTGCCTTTTGAAGAACAAAAAGGACATAGGAGATTGGGCTGAAACTTAATCAACTATTATATGACTTGGCATTCCGTAAGAGTTAAAGTTGCTCAGGAAGAGAAGATTGAGAAGATGTATAGTAAAACAATTATTGTAAGGAAGCAATTTGATTTAGAGATTTTAGTTCGAGTTCTAATCAATCTAGTGTTTGTTTGGTTCAATTTCCTAAGTAGCTTATTTTACCAAGCATGAAAATCCATTAGTATAAGCTTGCGAAAAAGGAATTATATGTATCTCTTCCCATAAAGTTGACCTTCCCTATCCAAGTTTTCTAATTAAGAAAAGCGAAAAGTCTTAACCTATAGTAAGTGGAGTTCTAATTCAATGCTTATTCAACTATTTTTATGGTCCATAGATAAGAATGTCAGATCGAGGTCAAGATTTTTACATAGTTGTTTATTGTTTTCAATGATTTAGTATGTTGAGTTTTTTAACATCAAATACAGGTCTTGAAGACAAACAATTGGGTACTATTGGGGATAGTAGAAAAGTTAAAAGAAAAATTATTATTTTGGATATGAGTTCGTACACGATGAGGATGTCATTGATGCAATGAATAGATGGAAATTTCTTGTCATTATTTATCACAAGAAAGAGAAAAATTGATAACAGTTTAATTGTGTCTTAAATTCAATGTCAAGTGGTTTTAACTTGCAAAATTTAGCAACTTAGAATTAAAAGCAACTTTGTATTACAAACAAGAAAGTGGAAATATCAAAATAGATTTAAAATAGCAACAAGTGGACTTTTGGATACAAGGTTCTCAAACTTAATGGGTGATATTCTTTAATCAAGTAAAACTATTTGGTTATAGAAGTGTTTTTTTCTCCTTTAATAAAAAACTTTAGGTCAAAATAGGAATATTCTACTCACAAGGTTACTCTCGTTGGTGAGTAAAGAGTTGACTTTCAAGTGGGATATAATCTTTTTGTGAGTGTTTCAAGAATAAAATCCTCAATTTTAGATCGATGTGGAAAGTGCAATTTTAAGATGATCCGTAGGATTAAACATAGACATGCCTTGTAGATAACCCTAATTGTTTTATTAAAAAAAGGAATATGCTTGAACCAAATTAAAAGCATATGATTAGTTTAAAATTAGCTTAAAAATGCTATTTTAAAAGGTAAAAATATCTAATAGAATGATTTAAAAACAGATTAAAACTGGACAAAGTTTGAAGATAACTTTAATCCTTTTATTAAAAAGAAGGAATATGCTTAAACCCAATTAAAAGCATATGATATGGGTTTAAAATAATGATGATATCACGAGTAGCCTTGTTAGAAGATAAGGTCAAGTTTGAAAGATTAGAGAAGTAAGAAGATAAGGTCAGATTTGAAAGAATGTAGAATTTTTAAATTATGAGATTCCTTTAATTAAGGATTAGATTAGAATTCCTTAAGTTAAGGGATTTGTTGTATAATTTCCATCTTATTTAGGATTAGTTTTAAAATTCTGGTTAACTATAATCAACCTAAACTCTTGTATAAATACCTTAAAGTAGGCTGATATTCAATAACAGTGAAAATCAAGCATTCTTACCTACTTTTCTATTGATTTCTATCACTGAATTAGAGCCTTAGATTCAACTTTTTTCTTTTTGGTCTTCATTGCCTACCGTTTTTTTTTTTTTCGATCTCCATTGCCATTTCCTCCTTTTTTTTCCCCTTTGGCCTTAATTGCCAAATATGTCGAACTCAAAAACAATTTCTAATGAAATCTTGATGCATCATGCATTCGGGGACCTACAAAAAATCCAAACAGCTTATAGGTGGTAAAACTTCTTAAAATGGTTTCAATTTGTTTAAACCTACGTGAAAGGAAAAGAAAAACACAGCCACTTTTTAGGAACTGGACCAAAAAGAGAGGATCCCAAGTTCGACACATGGGATGAGGCAGATTCCATGATCATGTCATGGTTATGGAACTCGATGACCCCTAAAATCAACGACAGTTTTATGTCTCTTTCAATAGCCAAGGAAGTGTGGGACGCTGTCAGATTGAAATACCCCAAGGCACGTGATGTAGCACAAGTCTATGAGATAAAAATCAAGAATAGGGCTATGAAGCAATGGAATAAGATAGTCACAGAATATGCCAACTAACTTCAGAGCTTATGGCAAGAGTTGGACCATTACCGGTGCATTAAGACCAATTGTTTTGAGGATGCTGCTGTTCAGAAAAACTTCATCGAAAAAGACAGGGCATATGACTTCCTAGCAGGTCTAAATGTGAAGTTTGACCAAGTCAAGGTACAGATTCTTGGCAAAGAAGAAGTGCCACCCTTAAATGAGACTATAGCCTTAATTCGAGCTGAGGAAAGTTGCCGAGGAGTGATGTTAAAAAACTAGACCCAGGTTGAATCAACAATGATAGCAAAGGTGGAATCATTATCAAACCAGGATACGGAGAAGACAGAAAACCTGAGATATTTAGGGAAGGATGGTCGGGACAGTCTGTGTTCCTATTGTAAAAAATCTAGGCACATTAGAGAAAAGTGTTGGAAGTTGAAAGGAAAGCCTAACACAGGAAGTCAAGAATGGGGTTACAAAGGTGGACCGAAGAAGAATCATGGTAAATCCCATTTATCCAGAGCACAATCTGAGGCTGATACAACACCAGAACATATGAAATTTAATAAAGAGGAAGTGGAGACTCTTAAAAATTTGCTTGGAGTTTTACGAAAATCTAAAGAAAATGGAAAATACTCCCTAGCACTCTTGGGTAAATTTGTTCTTATTGGTATAAATGCTTCTGATAGAATTTCAGGTTCTTAGATCATTGAATCAGGAGCTACTAACCATATGACTCACTCATCCTCCTCATTTATCTTGAAAACTTATGAGCTTTGTTATTGATAATTATCTATTAGTGACATTTTTAAGGTTAACCATCAGGTTGAACAACATTAACGTTTGAGATTTAAAGGAAGTAAAGCAAATGCAATTTATGCTTAGCATGAGTGTGCTAAATGCACCCTAAATCAACCTAGCCCAAGTTGTGTCCTAAGTTAGTTGTGAGAACTTTCCTACTTAAATCAACCTGCCTTTCTTGTCTTTCAAATCCAACCATTTCCCTTTTGTGTTTCTTCCTTTCTATCTTATTTTCAAATTTCAAGCTAAAAAAAACTATGAGAAGGAAATGGCAGTGGCATGCAAGCAAATAAAATCATTCTAGAACCATTGCATTTTTCCTTCTAGTTTCCTCTATTCTTATGAGCCAAAGGAAAACCTTGTATATGACAAACTCTTCTAGGCATTGTTTAGTTCACGATAATTTTGAAGGAAAGAAATATATCAAGGAAATTTTAAATAAAAAATAAAAGAAAAATGAAAATTTTCATTTTGTTTGGATAGGAAAGCATGTCATTTAAGGTGAAAAATATAAAGAAATATTTGAAAATTAGAGAAAGCTATCATTAATAGTTTATAATTAATAATTTGTTACTATTTGCCCCCCAAAAAAATTGTCCACATCTTTTAACAAATTTTTGAAAAAAAAAAATTCCATGTAACCATGTTCAAAACATTTCATTAACCCCATCTTGCCAATCGCGTCTCTCTTGTTTAGACAACTAGTATGCATCTGCATTTTTTGACAATTAGTGCTCACTCCATTGGCAACCTTACTAGCCGTGAGCATATGAACTTCATCACTTTTTCTTCTCCAAAATCAAATGGTCTTCTTTGGCTTTGTCATTGAACTTTCAAGCTCTACTCATGCTCCATTGTTTTGGTACTTTGAAGGAACTGAAAGCTTAGACTTAATTAGAGGTGGTTGCTAGTTTAAGTAGCTAAGTTGTTTTGAGATGAAGACTTTTGGCTTGTTGTTTGAGTAAAATAGCGAAATTCAATTTTTTTACCCTCATTTTCTTCTCTTTTTATCGGTGGGAAAATTTTTATTATAAATTTTAATTTACATTTTTCGTAATAGAATTTCCTTCTTCGTTTCTCAAGAAACTATTTAGCTTCTTAATGAAAGAATTAAATAATTTAAAGAAAATTATCTGCATATAATTTGAGGATTCCCAACAAAAAAAAAAGTTTAGAGTTTAGAAATCTCTTTCTTTGTTATTTTGTAGTCAAAATATCTTAAAGATTGGATGTAAGATAAATTGCTTTTCCCTAAGTCAAGGCGTTTGAAAAATCATAAATACACTTAAATTCCTTAAGTATTTGCAGCATCTATTATTGAGCTTAAAAGATAACGGTTGAAATTGTTCCTTGATGTAAACCGACTGTTATCATGAAATAACTGATGATTTTTCACAAGTCATTTTTCTATCATATTTATCTTCTATTTTTTTTAAACACATGCAATAAAAACTATGAAATTAATTTCTTTTAATGGAATTTTTAATAACATATTTCAACCTTGACTTGTTTGAGTTTTGAACTTTAACTTAGTACGAGAGTGTTTTGAAAGAGAGAAAGGTGAAAGAAAAAAGCATTGCCATCATTACTTGGTATGTTGTTTTTTTAAATGTTAAATCCGGAAATATGTTATAGAAATGAGAAATAAGAGAATCGATGGAAACTAGTTGAATTAATAAAAGAACGATAAAAAAACGGAAGAAAATAAAAATATCTTGATTTGTTTTAAATCTAAATTAAAGGTCATATCATTTAATTAAATGCATATTTTTATGAAATATTTACTATATTTAATACTTTATTATACTTATTTAATGTTTAATTTATTTTTATTAAAAGCATTAGATTCAACAATTCCGATTGATTGAACCATTAATTAGAAGCCTCACTGCTTTGACCTTTGGTCCAAATTTTTAAACATTAAATCCTAGCATATCAAGTAAATCAAGAAGTATATCTTAGAATTATAGTACAGAAGTAGTAAAATCATGCTTCCTGTGAAGGTAGAGGTAAAATCTGTATAAACACTAATGATTTTACTAGAGCTAGTAGATTATACAAAGTCTTAAGAATTGACATACAAAGTCTAGGAAATGACATCTGGACTAAAAGATGATGATTTTATTCTGACATATTAAATTTTTTTTATTGTATTTAAGATTCTTTATACGAAAAACTCTAAAAATCATTGTTTTTTCCCTTTAAAATAGGTCGGCAACTATTGAAAGCTATCTACCTGAACTATTTTACAATCATGTTTAATTTTGGTATGAATCGATGTCTTTCCAACAACAATGTGACCCTTATCTTTATAAAGTTTATTATTTGTCTGAATTTTTGTTGATAAACATAACACAATGATGTCTAGCTAGTTATTGCAAGTTGTCAGCTAATAGGCTTTAATACTGGCAAGGAGTGAAGTAAGTAACTAATTCATTATTTGATTAGGTTGTATACCTTTACATGTTATTGAAACATGGGTGCAATGGTTTCAATATCCAAAAAATTTAAGGTGCGAGGATCAAGAATTTAAGATATTGTACTTCACTAGAGCTAGTTTTTAAGCTACACGGCAATATTCACAAGGGGCAAATTGCATTAGATGTAAAGTCTAGTGTAGGCACAAGATATAGTAAAAAGGCAATAAGGAGTTTAGGTTGTAGGATATGGGAGCTGTTAAAGCTTTAGGAGGATTTTGGAGTTTGTGTAAATATTAGATTGACAACGTTGATATAAAAACTCTTAAGAAGCTTATGATTATGAGGAAATGATTTAGGATTTATGTGTGTTCTCTCGGACTTTAATTTGCAAATATTGCTTTATTATCACAAGAAAACTAACAACATAAGGATTATTAGGTCTAGGTGTAGGAGTTGTGTTTTATAAAATTGAAATTGTTTATTGCTAGTAACCAACAAAAAATTCTCCATTGCTTGATCTGCAATGTAGATATTATAAATATCCTTGTTGTCATACAATGGTGCATTTCCCAGAATTTTTTTTTTTTTAAAAAAAAAGAGAAGAAAAACGTCCTTTTTTATGCCTCGTTAAGTAACTCTCTGTTCTTTTTTGCCTTGAGCTGATTTGGAGTACAATTATTATAAACTGATGGTTTAAAGCTTGATTTTGACTCTTTGAGTTTGATTGTTATATGCTTCTATAACATTCTAAAAGTAAAATGGTGACAATCACTTTTTCATAGATTGACTTGAAAATTAGTAGTATGCTGAGCCGTGTATGAGTGATTTGAACCCCATGAAGATGAAAATTAATGCAACTAGGAACTTATATAGAGTCCAATCCTAACTCATACATCTAGACTTTTGCTTGATGACTTTCATTATCTGCTCAATAACTGGTTTCAAAGCAAATGGTTTGATTTGGTGGGGAATTATTAATGAGAGGTATGTCTAACTTAGTTGTTTGGTCCTTTTCCATTGTCAAGTAGGTGACTTGCATGTTGGTTTCTTGTACTTGAGTGGGCAAAATACTTCATTTTAATATGCTTAGTACTATGCAGTTGGGATTCTATCATTGGTGGATCCTCAATTTGTTTTTACCAAATAACTTAAAAGAGTCAAAGCGTAGAATCTATAATTATTTTATTTGTGCCTTATACTCATCCCACCCTTCCCTATCTTCCTTTTTTTGGAACAGATGATAAGTACTACGTTTTAAACCTGAGATCTCTTTTTTTTTCTTTCCTTTTATTTTTTTTTATTGTGGGAGATGCCTATCATCTTCTTAACATTGAGAAGTTTGATAAATGATGGCATAATTGCAATCTTTTCTTAAAAGCATGGCAGCAAGTTGTTTGTTGGCTTATAATTAACAACAATTATTACAATAATGTGGTGTATAGTAATTCTCGAGGAAACAACTAAGGTCAACATTGTTCTTTCATATCTAGCATATAGAAAAGAAGGAGAAAAAGGCGCATCAAACCTATGGTGTTGTTTGTTATCTACTCTTAGTTGTTTAAGGTTGCTTCTTCCGGTGATAAGTTGTCGGGTTTAGGCAGCTGGAAAGTTATTGATGCATATAGCATTAGGGCTACTCAATGTTGGGGACTTGGAGACTAACTTGTACCTTAATAGAGTTTTTCCATGAATGGAGTGAAACAGGGAATCTGATGTGAAGGAGCTTTCTTGAAGAACTAATGGTAGTAACTGGTTCTATCCTTGGTCTTTTGTTTTAACTTTAAATCATAGATGTTGAACTTCCGAAGTTGAAACCTTTTGTAGCATTATCGTTTTAAACATAATATAGAATTTCATTTTTTCTTTTTATAAAATGTTCACGGCTTGCTTAACTTTTTCCTGGAAATTTGTTTTATGCAATACTATATAGTGATCTAATTCTTGTTGCAATGACTAATATAGTCAACTCTTTTGCAGTGCGGCCAAGATTCTTGAACGCTATTGGAGGCACTATGAAAAGGAAGCTGAGGCTGCAAAAGATGTTAATGAAGCAGTAAGTGATCCTTCTCCTTTCGACCGTGATCTTAATGCTGTCAACCACATGTTGTTGATAAACATCTTTTTCTGGAGTGGTAATATGAATGATTTAATAATCGCCCCTAGTTGCAGTTAAGACGCTACATTGACTTGTTGCTGTGATCATGAAGAACACCACTAATAGAAAACCCATGTTTACCTAAGAGCTCTTGGCTTCAAAGCTGATTTACAGAAGAGGTTCTAATGGATATAATCTATTCTCAACCTACAGAGTGTTTGAACTGTGTGATCAATGTGGCCCAACCACTGTTCAAAAATTGCTATCCGTTGGACCTTATGCTTTAACTCGATTCTAGCATATAATTGTTTCAGCTGTCCATGGGACCTTATGCTGATAGGTATAGGATCATTGATAGTTCAGTTGCTTAGGCATCTTTGATACTTGTAAGTGATGAGCAATAAACCAGAGTATGCTTCACTGTAATTTTACTAATATGTTCTTGCTCATTGATAATGCGAGCTTCATCCAAGTTTGTACATTAAATCCTAGGGTTTGGGTTTCCGTTGAGTTAATTAGTTTTTCTAATCACATTGATGCTGATTGTGGTATAGAATCCTAGTCCTTTTATGAGTATTCAATAGACAATTACTCCACATGCTTTTAATATGATTCTGCTAATCTCAGATAATGGAAATATTTAACTGCCTATTCATCCTCCAGATAATGAGTAAACTGAAGTTTTCTAATGTAGACGTTTTCAGGGAAAAAAATAATAATAGAATCGACTTACAGATCAATTAGTTAAGCTAATGAGGAGCTTCTTGATATTATTTATACTGCTACGAGCTCCTACATGTGGTCGAATGTGGTATTGCTTGTCAACATTTGCTAATTAGCAGTCAATTTTTTTCTACAGTTGTGTTCACAAAGCGAGCTACTGCATATAGTTCAAAGGTGACTTTCTTATTCCTTATTGGTACGCTAAATGTTATCAGAAATTGTTTACATATCAGTATGTGTTGACAGCCAACTGGAAGAGCCAACTGTTGAGCAGCTGAGTCTAACGGACCTTATAAAACTAGAGAAACAAATTGATATGGCACTTTCCGCAACAAGAGCTAGAAAGGTTGGTATCCCCTATTGAGGAAAATATTGCATATCAGGGTAAATATCTTGTGTAAGCCAGTTATTTTGTTCTAAGGAACCAGATATTATGTTTTAGCTACACTTTTGAAGTCCGTCACAAAACCTCAACTTAGCATTCGCCCATTTGCTTATAGTAGTGTAAATTTCCCTAGCACTCTCTTCAATTTCTAGATTTCACCCAAGCTTGTACCTGTTGTCTTATAGAGGAGATCTACTGTATATTTGATTCTTCCATATTTTTGGATGAAGTACTTTTGATCAGGTGTACACCAGTAATGTGCGCAAACAAAAGCATGCTTAATTGAATTTCATTTCCGTTTCTTTTATTTTTATCATTTTTCATTAACTTTACCTCTAGCAGCCAAAAAAAAAAAGGACAATAGCGAACTCTCTACTTCCCAATGTTTGAATAGTCAACAATAAACACGAGGCCATAAGAAACTGATGCATATTGGCCAAAAAAAGAATATTTGCTTGTTTTGTAGGATAGAAGTGTAGCAGAATTATATATCTCAAGCTTATTACATATATACACACACAAATAAACATACTGTACATTAGTTCACTCAGGTGAGCTTTTTGGCCCCTTGTGCCTCAAGCGATATAAGTGTCCTAGCGCTTCAAGTGCACCTCGCACTCTTGACAGGAATTATTGCCAAGCAAAGAATCCATTTAATCACCCTGAGTCACTAGGTTTTCTTTTAAAGGATAGGCTTATTTCTGCATAAGAGGAGTGGATAAATCTGAAAAAATTGAGAAGTGCTTACTTGAGACCTACTGCATCATTGACTTCATCTTCCACTTAGAAACTTTTAAGTGACTTTCTCTAGTAATATGTTGGGTGTTATTTGTTAACTTCTGTTTTCTTGTTGTTTGATGATTTCGTTTGTAATGGTTGATGTTCTGTAACATGTCGCCATGTAGCAGATTTTCTGCCTCTTTTGGATGAATAAAATGCATTTACCCCACCCCACCCCCCGCCAAAAAAAAAAAAGTGATTTGTGTATTAATATTTTTGCCATGCACATCAAATATGAAATCTTTTTTTTGTTCTTGTTTTCACTGGACAAGAATGCTGCTACGTGATATGTGATCTGTATGGTCATTGAGATTCTCACCTGATCTAGTTTTCATGCAGACACAATTGATGATGGAGTCCATAATGACCCTCGAAGAAAAGGTATGCAAACAATTTTCTTGGCTTTACCTTAATTCTGAAGAAAATCCCCGTTGGATTCTTATTTTTTTAATGTTGTCAAAGGTGCTGGATATTTTAACTGTACTTAAATAGTTGCAATCAGCATAATACAATGATCCATGGTAAGGGACCATTTCTAGATCACCTTTCCCAGGATTTTATTTTGATAGGCTAATAATCTTTTCTTTATTCCTTGAACTTCAAAATCGTAACCTGGATTCATGCATCTCTGCAAACAGTCCCAAAACTATGAACAAAATCTTCGTTGCCCTATCTACCATATGCCTTATGCTTTATAATATTTGAATACAGCATAATTTTTTTGTTTGCCGATAAATCTCTTTCCTTGATTCCCAATTTCACAGGAACTGTCCTATTAAACATTGCTTACACGCTCGTCAGGGTTTCAATTTTTAGGATCCTCAATATAGGACTTCCTCTTGGAGGTGGGGTGGGGCTGCGGTGTGTCGATTTAGAACCTAGATCAGATTCGGTAGCTGGTGACCTCCTATATCAAATTCTGCTGCTCAAATTCTTAGCTCTAGCAGCAGACATGAAGATTGATGATTTTCTATAAACATATTCTAAGATCTCCAAAAGCACTTCTACTGAGTTTGCCGATAGATGTTCATATAAACCCAAATACTAGTATTCAACTTGATATTGCTTAATTAGTTCAACTTTAGTCTATGATGTCAACTTACGCTGCCTAAAAATACCCAACAGTATGAATCGATAACATCTTTTGTTGAACAGGTAATTTTCCATTAGCTACTTGAAATTCTGAATGTAAACCGCCAGTATTCTTTTTTTTAAAATCCTCAACCGATTAAATCATTGAACCATAAGTTTCCTCAGCTAGCGCTAGTACTCTAAAATGTCTATTGAATTGGTACAACAATACCAATACAAGGCCTCTGCTGGGGAAGTTTTACATGGCTAAAATTAGTTTTTCTGCCTAACATAGAAATACATACAGCCTTAAACTAGAGAAAAATACAAGCACAAACTATATAGCATGATAGAGCATAATACAATTAGTGGTTTATATTTGCTTGTGCAGTTGTGTTGTATGCAATAAAACCATTTTCCTTGTATTTGCTTTTTGTTCTAATCCGTGACGATTCCTCTTATAAGCAGGAAAAGTTACTGAAAGCAGAAAATAAGCTTTTAGAAAGTAAGGTAAAAGATTTTTCAGAGCTGATCAATATACTCGCTCAACATAATTGTCTTTAAAGCATACAAACAAATAGTAATTTGAAAAAAAAACACACACACATTGAAAAAACAATTGATGTTCTTGTGACATACAGGTTGAAGCAATGGAGAAGAATGAAGAAGAAGGCAGGAATGAAGTGGTGAGAGGGTTCAGCAATCCCGAGCATTCGGGTCATGAGCCCCAGCAGCAAACCCTTAGTTTGCTTCAATAAGAGACAAATAAGAGTTTAGTTGGCCTATTCATGTGTGCTTTGCTCAAATCAAGTGTTGCGGTGGAGCTTTACTGCTACTTAGCCACCCTGTGTCACCTTTTAAGCACCTAAGCCACCATAGTAACCAAAAAACCCTTGCTGAGATGATTATTATTATTCTGCCGCAGTAATATATGGTTGTCGCCAAGTCATTTGATTTTTAAGTCCCTGGGAAAGAGAATCTCTCAAATACGTTTCCTTCTAAGACTTTGCTCAACTATCTGCCACTTCTCAAACTAAACCTACGTTGTCACTTGTCAGGGTGAAACCAAAATTAGTTTCTTCTTCCCTCTCTATATCCCATTTCTTCCCCTATCTGTTCCTCTCTTTTGGTTTCTGTCCTTTTGGTGAATAATGCTGCAATCTAACTACTATTTGTTAATGTTGATGAAAATAATAAAATAGGTGGAACCGGTGCAGAAGGACATACTAGGACTAGTATATGTCAGTACAAGATCATTGTGTTGTTCTTTTCGTCTGTCCCCGCACAATTTACAGGGGAACACGTAATGTACTAGACTTTCCTCTAGATTGTTCCCAAACCAATTTACCACCGCTTGGCCCTTCTTGTCCACACCTAATAATTCATATATTTATATTATAATATAATATTTTATTATATTATAATTATATTTTAAATATTTTATATTTATATAAATTATGATTAATTAAAAGTAATTGTATATATTTTAAAGTATATATTTTTATCATAATAATATTGTATTTAATTATTTTATTTATATTATATTTATATAATTGTTTTTTCTTTAAGTTAACCTTTTGGATATTTTTGCGTGCAAGAAAAACAACAGTTATATGCATATAACTAGT
>JBBYHM010000016.1:1537135-1564948 GCA_038381775.1 Adansonia rubrostipa | reverse complement strand
AGTTTTGGTTTTGTAATTTTTCTCATTTTAATTCCCTTGTATTCTTTTTAAATGTCTCTTATTCCTTTTTTTTATTGAATTACTCAATAATTTTATGCCCCGCAAACACTATAATTTAGTATGAATTTGCTATGTTTTGCTTTGCCTTGAAGATGGAATGCTGTAAAGATTCTTGAAAATTCTTCGCTGTGTACTTCAATTATCTTTTCTTCCCTCTTGTGTGATTGTTTTTGGATAATTATCTTTTCTACTTTTCAATCACTCAACAAGATATCAAGAAGGTTATGTTTAAATATAATCTAAGATCCCTGATGCTATTTTTTTTCCACAAAAAGGGCCTCAGCCTAGAACAGGAAAATGGTTGTGGATACAAGTATTCTAATCCTGAATCCACTAACTTCTACCCTCCTATGAACAGTTACAAAAATTAATTAAACTAAACTTTGAATTTATTCATGATGCCATCTTACGCTTGAAAAACTCATTGTTCATTGAATATTAATGTTGTCATTATGTTTATTAATGGCTTGCTTGTATCCTTTTTAACTAAAATTTACCTTTTGATTGATATATATATATATATATATATATATATAATATAGCATGATGAAAACATTGGAGAGGTACCAGAAGTGCAACTATGGTGCTCCAGAGACAAATGTGTCCGCTAGGGAGGCTCTGGTAAATGCCAATTAACCTCTTCAACTTAATTTTTTTTTATACATTGCCTCCACCTTGCTTTTTTTGTTCTTCAAAGTTTAGAATTGGCAACAATTTAGTCTAATTTATGGACATAACTATTTTATTTTTCTAAAAGTATTCATGTACTGTTTTCTATCCAATAACTAATCCTGTTAGATATTTATGAAGTAAACCAATGGTGTAGTTTTTGAACTCTACAAGCAAAGTAAAAAAACTATCATATATTTTATTTATTTAGCTTTTATTTTTCTAAATAAATAGTAAGGATATACGGCAATTTTTTAATCTGCTTACAAAGTTAAAAAACTCCATCGCTGGTCTATATGATAATAATACATCCTGATTATCTTAAAAATAAGATGTATGTAGTTAGAAATAGATATTTTCTCAAAAATGTTAGGGAAAAAAAATAAATGGCTTTACCGGTTCAACCTAGTTTAGCAATGTTATTACAGTTAAAAAAAGCTTAATTTGAAAAAAAAAATTACAAAGATTTAAAAAAATATATGTTTGAAAAACACGATGAATTATTAATATGTAAAATTGTCATTAAAAATTTTTTTGAGCGTTTAACATTGTTGTAAAGATATGTTGTGAGAAGATAAAAAAAAATGAACGTAATATTAAAAAATAAAGAATAAACAATTTTTAATATTTTTGGAGAAAATTAATGTTAATATTATCAAAGAATAAATTATTTTAAAATTTAATTTTTTAAAATTTAAATAAAAATATGATTTTCAAAATTTTTTTAAAAAATAAAAGTTAAAAAATTTAGAAATAATTACATTTCCTTTATAATTTCAATATATATATATATATAAATATATCATAAATGATAATGCCTATATTTAAAATAAATAAATAAAATATAAAGAAAAGAATAATTTTATACACATCATGTAAACATTATCAAGGTATACATAATTTTATAATTTATGAAATATTTGAGTGTATAATTTAACCTTAATCTACATCCTAATGAATCAAAGAAGCACCTCTCCAGGAGATTTTGCGATTGATCATTTTTCTTTTTACCACAAGTTTGCTCGAGATTGTTCGGTTTATTAACTATATATCCTTTATCCAATCTGATTGGCCTATTAAGCTTATTAAGCTTATTGCTTATATTTTTACGAGGATTAGTAGGCTTATTATAACTTTTACAAGTTCAATCCTACCATCAAAGGCTAGTATTTTTAATTTTTGGTAATTTAAAGCAGTACAATTCCTTAGGCAGGTTCGAACTAAGCTTAGCCCGTAGATTAGAATTACTATTAAAAAAATATTTTATTAAATCATTTTATATATTTTTATAATTACACAAGTCGAGCCTATCGAGTCGGTCTATCTGGCATATTGCAATCCCATCCTTGTGTATATGCTGAAAAATGTATTTTCAATGATGTTTTTCTAGGAGTTAAGCAGTCAGCAAGAATATCTGAAGCTTAAAGCACGTTATGAAGCCCTACAAAGGACCCAAAGGTGAAAGACTCAGCAAACCATTTGAATATGAAACAAAACACTTTGGTAAAATTTATGCTAACATGATTTCATTAATTAATTTATTTCCTTTATTTATTTATTTTGTTAGGAATTTACTAGGAGAAGATTTGGGTCCTCTAAACAGCAAAGAGCTTGAGGCTCTTGAGAGGCAGCTCGATTCGTCGTTGAAGCAGATCAGATCAACCCGGGTAAGTTCACTCAAAAACTTCATTAATTACATCGTTTTTTACTTATAAAACTCATGTTATCCAGATTTTTCATTTTTTTTCTAAAGCATTAGTATTCGACAATTATATACGTTACGTACTTAAATATAGATACAGATAAAATCTTCTAAATACATGAAGAGCAGTTCGATTGTCTGATTCAAATGTTCTTTGTCCTTGTTAACTAGCATAAGCATTAGCTGAGGCTTTTTTTTGGTTCATGAATTCTGTAAAATGTTATAAGAAAGAACATAAAACTATAAAAAATATATAGAATGAAAATTCTGTTTAACGGTGTTCATAATCAGGTCGGATTGATTTGTGATTTAATTTTTTTTAACTCTCTTATTCAAGTCATGTTTGACTTATAAACTTATTTTACTGCTTAAAAATATTAAAATATTAATTTATAATAATATTTATATATTTTATAATTAAATTTAAATAAAATATTTCATATCATGTTTAGCATCTCATTCCACTATTCTTGTGTCGTAGACCCAATACATGCTGGATCAGCTGGCTGATCTCCAACGGAAGGTATTGCAATTATGTTTATTCTTTTTTTAATTTTCAAAGCCAATTTCTTGTTTATCTCTCACCAAACCCCCCCCCCCCCAAATCCCAATGCAATATTTTTCCTTTCTCTTGAATGCAGGAACATCTACTTGCCGAAGCCAATAAGGCCTTAAAACAAAGGGTAGGTTTACTTTTACAGCTTTATGGTCACCAAAATGCCTTCAATTCTATAAATGATCGGTTATTTTATGTTATTTAAACTTTTGATTTATTTTTTAATGAAATATTTTTTAAAAATATAATCAAGAACGAGTGTAGGATACGATGCCCCAATTATATGAAAAACTTAAAAAAATTAACTACATATACTGCCTGATCGGACCTATTTAATAGAAAATTGGTAACTTATTTGGTCTAATGACTATAAATACTAAGTATTAGTTGTACCAGAAAAAAAATTGGATTGAATGATTGCCAGCTTAAAATATTTTTTACTATTTTATTTATAATTAATGAAATTTAAAACTTTTAAAATGCATTTCTAATTAATTTTCAACTATATTTAATACTTATTTTATATTAAATTAGCGTTTAAAAATTAGAAAAATGTATATATGTGTGTATATATATATATATATCAAACCATCCAGTTTAATCTGTTGAATCAATTATATCAAAAATAAAAAATCTGTCCGATTTAATTTTTTTTTCTTTTAACATTTTAATAGATAAAATGATATCGAAAATCACTTCGAAAATGGGGAATATAGAGTACTATTCTAACTTATTTGCTAATCTTAATGTTTCTGGTTGAGAATCATAACATATACACATATACATATACATATATACTCCCATTCTGTTTAAGATGTTCCTCCTTTTTTTTGCTTTACTAATCACTGAGTTTGTGGAGCGGTGGTTGGTTTTTGCAGTTGATGGAAGGGTACCAAGTAAATTCGCTCCAGTTGAATCCCAATCCAGAAGATGTCGGGTATGGCGCCCGACAACCAACTCATCAGCCTCAGCTTCAGCTTCAGCCTCAGCCTCAGGGTGACGGCTTCTTTCATCCACTGGACTGCGAGCCAACATTACAAATGGGGTACGGGTACGCCCTTCTGAATTTACACAAACACGCACAACAAAAAAAAAATCTTTGTTTTTTATTCCTTAAATTTGTAGCGATAAATTGAAAGGCATAGTAATATCATCAAATACTGATTCAAATCGATAAAATATGCGTTAGATATGTTTAAAAAAATAAAAATAAAATTGGACATGGTCAAAATATGATTAAAACACAATTGAATATTTTAGGGACATGACTAGATATGTTTGGACAGGTGATGGAGGTTTCTTTCTTTTACTTTTTTTCTTCCAAATATGAAATTAGCAATTAACAATTTAGTTTTAATGAATTTTTTAAGGTTCAAATATAGTTACAAGTATAAACTTTTAAATATATAAAAAAAAAATTAAAAATTAATTCAACACCCGAATCCGAATAATTACAAACTCAGAATCTTTATCATAAACCTAACCAAAATCATTGCAGATAAATAAAACCACAAGTCTATCTTTACTGACTGTGTTGATTTGTTGAATTACAGATATCAAACCGATCCGATATCAGTCGTGACCGCCGGTCCGAGCGTCAATAACTATATGACGGGATGGCTACCATGACATTATTTGAATAAGAAGGAGGAGGAAGCACGGTTCAAAAAACCATGCATGCATGGGGCCGGCACTGTGCATTTCGCCTCGTAAGAATGATCAGAAACATTTCCATTTTATTATCTGTTATATTTGCATGTTATTTGATGGAAAAACAAAACCAGTAATGCCATGGGTTTTTAAGATTATAACTTCGTGAATCTTCATTTAGGATGAAACTATAAGTAAACGTCTTGTTGTGAGGGCACTCTCAAGCACTGCAAAATCTTTCTTTTCAGCAGTTTTAATCTGTTTGGAATAATTGTTGTTTTGTGTACTTGTGAAGAGGATTCTAACTTAGCGCCTTTGCTCTAACTTTTCAACTTTTTTCAAAGTATGGACATGAACATATGACTTTTTTAAGATCCTCAGGTTTGGTGTGTAAGATATTTACTTACGTCATATACTAACACTCGAGTTATTCAAGTAAGTTAGCTTTGTGCATATACTCAATTTTTAGTTATACATCAAAAACACATTGATCTTATGTAAAGCGCAAAAGGTGTTTATAGGTCAAGTCGTGATTTAAAAAAATTTTAGATGCTTTGGTTAGATTCGTTTCTAGTCCAATACCCACTCATATTACTCATACTTATCTGTTCATAATTAATAAAAATAAAAAAATATTTTTAGACTAATATTTATATATTTTATAGTTAAATTTAATAGTACAAAATATTTTTTTAATTATTAAACACCAATTCGGCTCAGCTTAGCCCGAATTCGTAAAAGGCTTGTCCAAGGCCCACTTGATCGAGTCAGGTCGGATGGGAAACCCAACCAATTGAGAGGTCTAATCTTATATTATCCGAATTTAGATGAATATTAAAAATGAATACATAGTCGATACATGTATATTTAAAATTTTATAAATTTGAAGGATCATATGCTCGAAATAAATTTTAATTTTTAAGTCTCCTTTTTAAGCTAGGAAAATACCTTTTTAGCCTATATAAAATACATAATTTTGCATTTTTTTTCAACCAATCAAGATGCAACGTGTGGATAATTTTTTTCATATCAATATGCATGGAGTACACTTCTCATAAATACAACAATATTATTAACTGACTATTCATAAAAGGATTTATACGTTATAAATTTATATATTATCAATAAATGATATTATCTCATCCGACCCTTTAACAAGCAAACATTAAACTTTAGGACCTTAATATATATATATATATATATATATATATATATATAGAATTTGCTTATTAATAGGTATCACGTGTTTAATATCGATATATAGATTTATACGTTGATGATCCAATAAGTATAGATTTTTTATAAAATCTTTGACGGATTTGATACTGCTAATTAAGTGATACCGATTTAATTAAAAATTTTAAAAAAAAATTATCATGATAAAAAAATAAAATAAATGGTTAATTTTCTGATTTATAAGTGTAAGTTACTTTCTTTTTCTTATTATTTCTTTTATTTCTTTATTTGAAATTTGAAATTTCTAAAATTATTAGCACATGAACAGTTATAGAATAATAATACCAAGTTTTTGGCTATTCAAATCTTGTCGGTCCAATTCAAAAATAATTTCCAATAATGATCAAATCAAACCATTAAAAATCTATTTTATTTATATATATATATTCATAAAAAGATTCAATAATCATTTAATCAAAATCACTAAACTATTCATAACCAACAAAAAAAAAAAACAAGAAAAAAAAACAAGAAATCTAAATCTTCAATAATTTTATCATCGTTCAATTAAATCTTGCATGAGTCCATTCAACCATATAAAATATCATAATTAATATAATAAAACCTTTTTAAAAATAATAATAATAATAATAATAATAATAATAAAACAATCATTTAAAAATAATATAATAAAACATTCATAATTATTGCATGATGATCCAGTATTCCAGTTGCCAATGATGCCATGCTTCCTTTTTACCCACTTCTATTTCATGTTGTTGTCTTCTGTCGATGTGATCCAGTCGTTGTTGTTTTCTAAATTTATTGGATCGGTAAGATCAATTAAATTAAAAATTAGATGATTTGTCTAATTTGACGAGTATATTAGAGTTTAACATTTAGTTAAATTGATAAAAAAATTATTTTAATTGATTAAAAATTGGATTGAACTAATAAAAATTAATTATATATTTTTTAAAATTTTATTTATAATTAATAAAATTTAAACTTTAATTTTTTTAGATTAAATATCATAGCATTAAATTAAATATATATTTTGTTAATTATTAATTGTATTTAATATTTTTTAATGCTAAACTTAATGTTTAAATATAAAAAAAAAATTATCAAATTGACTAATTCAATAAATTGAATCGAAAACTAAAGATCTGATTAGTCTGAACTCTTATATGTTTTTAAATCTTAATTTTTCCTTTAATGTCTATTATTTCTTATTTATTACTTGCTAGTAGATATTTGAAACTTTGACAAAGTGTAGATCAAATGTTTATTGTATTTGGAGTTAGTTGAACGGCTATGAAACAGTCCAATATTTTCCATGTAAATATCCAACTTCAACTAGATTCGGATGGATATAACACATGAATTTTAGAAACTATGATATTAGTCATAATGGATTCAATTTAAAAAAAAAAAAAAAACCCAAAGATTTTAACCCGCAAAAGAAGGAAAAAAAAACCAAATCGACGTGACTTTTAAACATATTAAATTTATAAAAAAATAATATAAATATATCTAGATGAATTTAAATTATTTATTTATAAATATAAATAAATTTTAATAAAATTTAAAATTTATATTTTAAATAAATTTAAATAAATATAATTAATATTAATTAAATTAACCTAAACTTGATTCAGCTTGTAAAAAACCTCATACTATATAATAAAATATTTTATTGATATAAACTTCGGAGAATCTATCTTAAAAGTTAACAAATAAAATAAAATTTTCTAGGTCCATATAAACCGACGAGGAAATCATCTAAGTCTTTGTACCTTTCACAATTAGGCATATAATAGTTCACCACACTACACATGTCCACGCAGGCTGGCTTTGTGCTAGTCTAGCTTTCGGATGAGCACTACAATTTTGACGTCACCACCTGAGCTGCACAATTGTAATTGAAAAACATAGAACCTAGCTCTAGACCTGTCAATTGGGCATATTACATTGACGTCAATCGGTTTGAATTGAGTTATTTTTAATTTAATTATTTTAAAATTTTAAATTATTTTTATTTAAATATTATTTTAAATTTAAATTAATTGAGATTAATATTTAAATTAATTAAATTTAAATTATTTTAGATCGAAGTTATTATTAGTTTAAATTAATTAAATTAAACATCTGATTTAATCGAATTCTAGTTTATTAAATTTAATATTTAAATTTATTTAGATTTGATCATTTTAGATTAATTGTTTGAATTATTTAAGGTTTGAATAATGTCACGTTCAAATTATTTCAAGTTGAAATTATTTTAAGTTTAAATCATTTTATATTTAAATTATTTTAAAATTTAAATTGATAAATTTTTTATTTTTATTTTTTAACTTAATTTTAAATAAATTAATTAAATTTTTTAAATTCAAATCAAAATTAAAAATTTTATTTACTTTAATAATAATCGATCGAAATCTTTAAAGAATAAGATAAAAAAAAATTTAAGCTTACAAACCCGACAGAAATATCTTTATTTTCCGACATAGGATTTAAATTTCGTACCTTAACGATTATTACAATTAGGCACATCTATAGGCAGGTAATTTAGCCTTTATATATATATATATATAGTTATTAAAATATTGCTTAAACAAGGTCAAAGTTCTGACCGATAAGATTGGAATTAACAGCCGCCCATTTATTTTGTTTGCTTCTTCTTACAGAACTCTCCAGTTGTTAATAATTCTCCAATCAAACAGCGGTTTTGATAACTGTCCCGATTTTATCCATTTGCCTTGTTTTTAGCAAAAGTCAAGAAAATCAAGAACAAAAAAGCATGTCCACTTAGTACCTCAATTCTGAAAAACTTTTTTAAATTTTTCTTCGGGATTTTAGAGTTTATTTCGAAAATTTTACCAAGTTTCGTGGGATTTTCATTTTGTCCGAGAAAAAAAAAAATGATGAGAAGAGAGCAAAATCATCGACATGGTGATCAGCTATCATGGGTTATCTACGAGCTGTCGGCACTGGTTCTGAATCTCCTACGATCGCCGCCGAGGCCGATGCCTTTAACCGACCAATCACAGTTGCTGGCGTCGTCGTCGACGTCGATTTCTACGACTAAGATATCGCCTGTGGGATTCGCTTGGCTGATGCTGGGGATATCGGTTTCGTTGATGCTGTGCGGATCGGTTACTTTCTTTATTGGGTTCATTTTGATGCCTTGGGTTGTTGGTTTGCTCATGGTTTTTTACGTTGCCGGGATTGTTTCGACGATTTCCATGTTCGGCCATTCGATTCTTTGTTACGCCTTGGCCTCTCCTTCGCCGCGAAAGGAGATTCCTGGTAATTTCTTTATTTCTTCAATCATTCTTCTTAAAAATACTTTGAAAAAAGGATCAATCCATGCTCTATATATATATACACATTTAATTGTCCTATGTTAGGAGTTTTTACCATTTGATTTTGATTTTCTTTTTTGATTAATTGAAAATTTATTCATTTCACCCACAAGAACATAGACATAACCTAACGTTCCTTTCTTCTGTCATTTATATTTTTTGATGTATTACCCGTCTTATGTCTTTCATTTCCAAACCAATTGGGTATTGGGTGAAAGCTGGTGAAAGTCTGTAAGAACGTGGCAATGTTTAGAGGACATCGAAGTTATGTTTTTAAGCATATTTCGGTGTCTAAATCAGTAGATTTTAGAGGAATAATAGAAAAAATATAAAAGTTTATAATCTTTCAAGTACATAAAAAATTTTTAAAAAGTTAACTAAATCCGTATCAATCACATGTTCATATTCGATATTCACATTTCGAGTCCGAAAAACATAGTTTAGCAGGTTCAAGATATGACAGATATCTGGTTGCTGGGCTTGTTCATTTGGGTTGAGTTTTGAAACATATTGGCTCAGTTTAACTTTGTATTTGAACTTTGGATCAAATTCAAAGCGATAAATTGAGCTTTTGAGGTTGAATCGTATGAGATTGGTTGAGGTTACAGTAGGTTCAAGATTTCATATTGTTTACCCTGTTTTTTAACAGCAAATTAGCTTAATTGAATATCTTTATATTGCTCCAACTCTTTTTTTTAAGTATTTATATTTGACATATTCAGATATGGACATGCATAAAAAAACTTGTAAAAAAAGGCGAAACTTGCACCCGAGACTGAGTATCATAAGAAGATGTTGTATCTGACATCTCTGCCCCTCAATGTTAACCTGTTATCAGTTGTGTTATACATGTTTAAACATGTTTTCAAATGATTCCAAAGGAACAACAGATTGTTGGTTAGGCTTTGCTAATTTTATCCTCGTTTGCCTGAAATAAAAACATGGTCGTTCGTTCATAGTTAAAACATACCTACTGATCTGCTTCTTTTCGAAATGATTTCGCCATTGCAGCCTGGAAACTTTTGTGAAAGAAAAAAGGGTGATTCAGCCAACAGATCGAGTTTCAACTGAGAAAATGGAACCCAACACTTTGAGTTCTTCTTGAAAATGGTGCTTGCTACCACCAATTGCTGCATATACAAGGAAAAAATTGATGAATTTTACCAGGTTTCATCGAGTATTAACGGAGGATATCTGAGGATAAATCTTTTATATATGTCATCTTTGTCTGATTAGAATTAGTGACTTATAGAAGGGATTTTTAATCGAATAGATTAAGTGTATTGGATTCATATTTTGGAAAAGAAATGGAGGGTTGTTTGCCATCTATATTCAATGGCTAAGCCTCCATGTCTTTATTTCCTATATTCAATTCGGATGCAGTCTGCCATTGTTTTAGGTTACATTATTCATATTCGAATGTAAATATTAGATACGAATATAAATTTAACTTTCATATCTAAATTTAAAAATATATCAATTACGAATGTTGATACGAATGTCAAACTCAAATCTTTAAAAAGAATTGCAGAGGTCAAGCAACATAAATTTCAGATCAAAATAGAAGAATGAAACCATAGCTGAACAGAATCTGGCATTCCTGGCAATTAATAATAGCAGGTGCCAGCTTCCGGATTAAATATTGAGTGTAAAGAATGAATATATGTTTAACAAAAACTATTTAATTTTTTAAAAAAATTATATATTTAAAAGATAATAGATTTGGACAAGCTGTCAAAGTTTTTCTGTCTATCCTGATCCTAAGAGCTGGCAGCGTTGGAGATCGGTGCGTGGGACCTGTGCCATTCACCTGTTCATTTTCCTTAACCAGACAAGCGCCGTGGCGTGGCCGACTCTCTTCGAATCCTAACTTGGCAGGCTGCTCTTTGAAACTTGTCTAAATCCATGCCACCAAGAGTCAAATGTGTTTTAGATATAGATATTTATCTAGTATTAGTATATTTTGTTAATGTAAAGATTATTAAATTATATTTATAGCAAAGTATTATTCATTTAAAAGTTTAAAAATTATTTTTACAGTAATTATTCGTTAAAAGAAGAAGCTTCGATAGAGAAAATATGACGTTTATCTTATGAGACTAAGATTCAGTTATTAACTAGTTAATGTATGATTTTTTTTTTCTCTATAGTAATCTCCAAATCAAGGATGTGAACTGTCTTTTTGCTATGGGTAAGTACAAATCTAAAATATTTTTCTTACACTAATGATGCAAGAATTGCAAAACCATACCCTTTTTTGTTGAAATTTTTCTTACATTAAAATAATTTTATTTTTATATTTATATTTAAATATATATAAAATATAGATATCAAATATAAATATTTTAAATAAAATAAAAATTCAAATAATATAGCAAAGATGCATAGTTTTTCTTGGCCGTTGCGAAACAACAGAATCGAAGTTACGAAAAAGCGTTGATATTTCCAAGCCTTAAGCTGATGACTCAATGATTCAAACACGAAACAAGCAATCATGCAAATTACAGTTAACCCAAAAATAAGATAACACATTGACAATATTTATCATCAACCGAGATATATGTGAACCTTAATGGCAAGCAAGAAGACGCAAATAAGCCCAAAATACAGCAGCGAATGGACCAGAATCGAAGCACCACTGGTCTTAAAGTTGCCGAACTCGACCCACCTGCGGTGGCCAGGGACCTGAAACAGCAGCCCCGGTGTTAGCAGCACGAACAGCACCACTGTGACAAAAACAGGACCCCAATCCCACATTGTTGCTGCTACAACTAAGGGGCTCTGATAAATTGGGTGAAATTGCAGGTGAAGTGATTAGTGGAGCTCATCTGATTAATGGAGTCTTCAGCGTCAGTATATAAACAAAGAAAAAGTGGAGAAGATAAAAAAAGGGGTGTACTGTTGACAGTAGTTTGGGGCGGAGGTTGGAGACGAAGTAACTTAGATTCCTGCCGTCCATCGATTCGTAAATTTTACTATATTATAATTAAATTTAAAATATTTTATATTTATATAAATTTTAATTATATTATATAAATTTTAAAATATTCATATAATTTATATCATATTTTAATTATTTTTATATTAAATTATTTTTATTTCATATTTTATCTAATACTTTTGTACCAATACTTTTATACTGCTGGATTACCCGTTGTTGCAGTACTTGACAACTGGAACCAGAGCAACTTAGCTTCCTTTTGCTTTCACAAGCGTATTACGTTGGTTTACCTAAGATTCCAAATGCTAGTTTAATTTGGAACAAAACTTTTAACCTTTTGTGATATCGTACGAATGCGTCATATAGGTACGATGAATACAATACAATACAGATAAAATGACATAAAAATTTTAAAAAAAGTGAAGGTTTAGTAAAATACAACATTAAATTTTTTTATAATAACATTTGATAAAAATATAAAATTATATTTTTAATTAAATATTAATATATGATAATTTTTTATTTTTTGAAATTATTTTAATTTAAAATTTTGAGCTTTAATAAATTCATAAAAATCAAAGTATTCATTTTTCTTTCTATATTTGGAGAAAAAAAAATCCAAAACAACTTTCATTGTATGTCAAAACATGTTAAATCATGTCCAAACATGCTTAGCTATGTTTTTATCATGTTTTGACCATATACATATTCATTGCATCATAAATGTGTACGACAAATATTTTGCTATATTGAAATTGCATCTATGTAGATATATATTTGACACTTGGACAATCCCTTATTGAAGTACCCATGTTTCATAAGTGATTTCAAGTTAAATCGTTGCATACAAAATATTCGCTAGACTTATATCTGCCCAATAGCTTAAAAACATGAAGAACACTTCATACTTAAACGGTCAAACTTATAAGCACATAGCACCCAAGTAGAAATAAGTAATTAAACACTAAACAAAGGTACACTAACCTCTGTATCCTTTCTAGACATCCTCTGAAATAACTGCTGACTTAATTATCGGAATAAGCTTTGGAAACCTCTCACATCTCATATCCTTTCGGTGTCCTCTAACATCCCATGTCCTCGTAGATTCTTCCAGGTTTTACCCGACAAGTGCCAGAACCTTGCCAACTTTACCTACAAAGGACATCAAAAACATTTGTAGGCAAATATTGCGGCCTGCATCTTGCCCATTCCCCTGCAATTATGCTGTTACTGTGTATGCTTCTTGCCATTAGTAATTATTTTTTAATCGATTTCTGATGGGGTTTTGTGAACTGAAATTTTCCCTCGAAAATACTCCCCCTCCGTCCGTATGTGGTTAAAGCCAAAATCAACACAAATGGGTTAAGAGCCAATTAACTGTAACGGCAAAGCTTTAGAGTAGGAATGACAATGCAACGGATAAGAACAACGATTGTCTTCTCCATCTTTTGCTCTACTTCATTTCCACATTTAAAAAAGAAAAAAAAACAATAATCATTCGAAATATATTAACGCGAAAAACTTACTCATCAAAAAGGTTCAAAATAGTTAAAACATATCGAGTTTTTACATCCTTATTTGGACAACCATCAGTACATCAAAACAAACTCGCCAAATATACAAGCCCAGAGGGTTTAAAGTAACTTGTCCAAGAGCCAAATTACCCACCCAACTTGGCAAGCCTAACTCATAGACTAGAACTTTGAAAATTCAAACCGAATTACTATTTAATAATAAAAATAATATTTTTATTTAAATTTAATTATTAAAATATATAAATATTAATCTAAAAATAATATTAATAATATAATAAATAGCAAAACGGACTTTGACCCAACTCAAGCTAAAACAAAAAATTTTGAATTTTTAGGTAGCCTAACCCATAGATACGTAGTCCAAAGCTATGCACCAATTAGGGCCAACCACTCACTGAAATCAGTATAGACCATTAACAATAAGCATACAATTGCAAATAACTGTGATTCCTTGCTGCAAAATCCGTTTCTGAGAGCCATAAGCTTAACAGAAAGAAGTCTTCAATCCAACATCCAATTCATAAGACAGTGTCTTTCACTAACTCAACAAATCACAACAAAGAAAACATGAAACAGAACAAAAAATTTTCCTTTTTTTTTTTTTTTTCATTTAAAATGCCTACACTTGAAAAGAGAGAAAAGCAGCAGACTTGTTGTAAATACTTGGCATTGTATTCCCAGTCGTTCCGGTTGTGTCTTCATGCATAGTTCAACCGGAATATGTCATTCAACACATAGAAGCTTCCCTGTGGTGTTGGGATCAAATGAAACATCTAATGACCAGAAAGCATGACAAGAGACCTTGGTTAGTAAGAGTTAACAACGAAACGAGGTCAAAATATCGGAGCCAAGCCAATGGATTGGTGGATGAGAAATCTACAAATTTTCTAAACAAAAGATAAAAACAAGTCTTGCACAGGACAACATAGGACACTTAGCTATAAATATACATGGAAACTTATACAAGTCTGAAAGCAAGAAAAGGAAATCATCAATGTCTCCTTGCAAGGAGAAGTGATGTCACAGTGGATTTCTTTTATTTCCTGCAGAGTCCCAAGAAACAATATTGAGAGAGATTAAGGATAATTGTTCCGAGAGTAAGCAATGAAGAGTGCAGTCCATGAATTAATCATGTGAAAACATATGCACCCAAGCAGAAAAATTCTATTCTACTCGACTTGGGGATGAGCTTGCGGGCATGCGTCCGGCAAAAATATGCTCAAATTTTTCTAAGTTTTTCCTTATCTTTGGAGTATCTTACATCATACTTATGTTTTAATACGTGTCAAACATGGGGTATTGGACCTAGAATCATAGGAAAATGAAAAGTCAGAGTAACATGAGAAAAATTATACCAGCAATGAATTGCCCAAAGAAAACAAACAGTCAAACCTCAAGAAACAGAAGTAATCCTCCGATTACTGTCCGCTGTTAACATACAGTTATTTACAATTATGGCATCCTAAGGCAACAGGATAGCGGTATACAGAACCCACAAAGTTAGAATAATTGCCAAAAATAATTAAGATGAATAAATAAAGATGCAGATGCTCATAATGCACAAAACATAAAAAACGGCAGTTATTTGGCAATATGATGGATCCAAGATATCGACATCTTTCGAAATGTATTCATGACAAAGTTAGCCGACGTCAAGGTTCCCTATATCAATTATCTTACACTTTTTTCCCTTCTTAATTCAATTACTATAGATTCAAAATGAATGAAAAAAAATGCAATTCCTGGAAATGTAATGAGCAGTAAGTAATAAAAAATCACAGTTGACTCGATTAGTAAGATCCCAATGAATACATCAAAACTCCATTGATTCAATCCAGACTCCAAATTCCAGCAAATCAAAAAACTCACTTTAAGAGACCATCACTGAATCGCATTACAAAATTAATACCATCGATATGACCGATCAAACAGTGAAATTAGCCCTAGATCGATCACCGAAGTACAAATCATATCCCTAAAAGCCCTAAAAAACCAAGAGACAGAGAGACAGAGAGACGCAAAGACATAAGAGAGTTACCTGGCTGAACTTGAGAGCATGCTGTTCGCCCGCGAGTTGGAGGGTACCACTGACAAAAACAAGCATGCCGCCAGCGCCAGAAGGCTGGCAATCGACGGTGGTGATGTTGTGCTGGCACTGCTGGAAAGGAAGGCTTGTGAGCTTAGCCACGATGTTCTGCGCGCCTTGGATCTTTTGACCCTCGAAGGTCAACATCGAGCCTTCCTGGTAGAGATTGGCTAGACCGGCCCGGTTCGCATCGAACGTCGTGTAGTAGTGCTCGACGAACGCCTTCGCTACTGCGTCTGGATCCATCAGATTATTTCTTTTTTTTTTTTTTTTCTGATTTCTAATATGAGTTTTGAGCGGTTGCTTCAAATTCACGCGAGTATGAGAGAAATAAAGAGGGCTTTTTTCATATATATAGTTAGAGGAATGATCTAACGGTTGATTTTGAGTCATAAAATGACAAATCTAACAGGTGGCTCCCAGTTCACCGTCGATTTCATTCGAATTCTTTGATCGGTCACTATCGTAGGATCGCTCTTGGCGTCTGCGTCAAAGCAACGCAGCCCCTTTCGATTTTTAAAAATAACTCCTTGTCAACTTATTTTATTATTTTAAAAATATTTAAAATTATTTATTATATTAATATTTTTATATTTTTTTAAAAAAATTATTAAAAAATAATTATTTAAATTAAATTTATTCAGTCAAATTATTAAAATCCTAGTTCAAACTTACTCTAATATAAAATACATGCGTCGAGTTGAATAATTTATCCGACCTTTAACATTTTTAATAAAATATATTTATTTAAAATTTAAATATAAAAAAAACTGTAAATTATAATTCTAAAATCAAATGTGCTTTTATTTATTTTTATAGAAATCAAAAAAATATTATTATAATATTTATTTCCAATCAATTAAATTATTCCGGTAACAGAAACCGTCACCTTCCTTGCTGACCCGTTAACTCTTTGCTAGTGTGGAGAAAAAAACCCGCATGTCACTGAGCTGAAACAATAAATAAATACAAAAACCTTGCTAGCAAGGGATTCAGAGTTACGGTCTTTGAGAAGAAGTATCGAAGTCAAAAGATTCTGATTGAGGAGCCAAACCTGAAACAGGAACTCTAATTTCGCGAACAACACGCTTTCCCCTTGGGGCTTTTCTGGCAACAGTTCTTTCAGATTCATCTTCAAGTGAAGACGATTCAGTGGCATAAAGATCATGAAAGACAACTCGTAACTTTTCTAGTCATTTGGGTTTCTTTTTGACTCAAGATCGATTGATTTTCTTGGACTTTTTGCAAAGATTTATTTAGATTCATGGGTTATTTTCGAGGCTCTAGCATATTTGGCAACAAAACTGATTAAAACTCAGCTAAGACCCTTCAAAATACCTGAAAAATTGTGAACAAAATATGGAAAAACAAAATCAAGGGACAAAATGAGAGTAAACAAAATCTGAGACTATCAAAGCAGTATCAAGTATGAGCCCCTCTCAGAAACAAGAAAAGATAGAAAACTCAGTTTTTTATGTAAAAACCCCTAAAACACTTTAGTCCAGAACAAGTCCTGCAAATGAAGTACAGAACAAAATCGATATCAAAAACACTGGAAACACCCCAAAGAATCACAAAAACATCAGATTCAGTCTCTATCTGTAGAAGCAGAGAATCATGCAGGAAACAGCTAATGATGAACAAGCAAGAACAAACAATTTTTGTAGAAGATGAAAAACAGAGCTACAATTGAGCCCAAAACCGCAACCGAAGAAGCCACCATAGCGACCACAACAACAAAACTCACCAAAGCGAAAAAAGGATAAGAATTTTGAAAAATCCAAAAGGGATAAGACTTTCGACTTAAAATCGCGAATTAGGGTTTACGCAAAGGATTAAAGTTAGGGGTTTACTTGATTTTTTGATTTTGGAATCAAATTCTTTTGAGGGTTTGGGACTTGAAACGTTCGATTCTTGAGGGTTCGAATAGTTTCATATTTGAATCGGGTTTGGGAATTTACATTGTTTTTCTCTTTGTATTTAATTATATTTGGAAAATTGTTTTGCTTTCATATTTATTTATTTTTTATTTTGCATCAATTTATTAGTGGCTTCTGCATTGATTTATTTTTCAACGTAAAATGCCATGTGAATTTTTTTCACGTCAGCATGGAGTTAACAGTCGCCAAGACAGGCAGTGACTTCCATTGTCGGAAGGGATTCAATTCATTACAAATAAATGTGATAATACTTGTTTAATTATAATAAAACCATAAGAATTTATTTAATTTTAAAATTATAGTTAATATTTAAGCCTTTATTTGAAGCAAGAAAAATTTTTTATTTTTATTAATGTATATGTATTTTTTTAGAACAAAAATATGTATGTGTATTTTACAAGATAAATATTGTGCATTTATTTGATAATAAAGCAATTAAAATGTTATAAAATATTAAAAATAGACATTTATTAGATTATTAATCATATGATCTAATTATAAATTTCAAAAAAAAAAAAACCTCTACCCTTGTACTTACCCGATCATGTTGGACTTTGGACATAAATTTTTTTAATTCAAGTAAGCTAAATATTAATATAAAAATAATTTATTAATATTTTTTTAGTTTATGAATAATAATTTAGGTTTTCTTTTGAACATAAATTTTTTTAATTCAAGTAAGCTAAATATTAATATAAAAATAATTTATTAATATTTTTTTAATTTATGAATAATAATTTAGGTTTTCTGAGTTAGTTCGAGCCTTATTTAAGCTTCGACAAAAGAATACGAAAACTTTTCTAACTATGGCTCAGTTGGTTCATAACCCCTCCACTTAGACTTGCAATTCATGTATTCGATTGATGTTCTTATACTTTAGCATGTCATAATCGTGTTTAATATATTTTATATTTAATATAAATTTTTAAACAATAATAATCTGTATTATTAGATTTTAGGATATGCATTCGTGTCAATTTTTAATTATTTTGTATATAATATATTTATATAATCGTGTCTAAAATTACCAGGTTCACCTACTGTGATACAACGGCTAATAATTAAAGGATATATAAATAAAATCAAAAGGATTTTTTCGGGACAACAAAAAAATTTTAACATCATCAAAATTTAAATGATTTATAGACGTGAACAATTAGATATGTTGGATGTCAATCAAAAATATTTTTGCTTGCATTTAACCTTTTTTTTTAATATTATTACTCGCTTGAATTTGTTTCAAACTCACAACTAGATCTATTTAAAAGTTGGCAACTCACTCCATTGACAATCCATTTTATATGAGTTCAAATTTGGATTGAAATTTAGTGACTTTCACAAAGTTGATTTAGCTTGAATATTGTTCATGTATGAATATTAATATAAAAATAATATTTTAATATTTTTTAAATAAAAAACTTATAAATTGGACTAAAATCAACTAAAGTAACGGATTTGAAAAAATTTTAAAACTACAATCAGCCTAATCTATAAACAAATTTATTTGATTTGCATCTCATGAACTTATATATCATACATTTTCTAGCCTCTTTACTTTGTTGATTTTATTAGCGAAAATAGCCAAAACTAATTAAATTTATTACACGATAAGAATAATACATTCATTTGTCAAGTTTGCTAGCCAAAAAAAAAAAAAAAATCCAAAACAAATCAAATAAGAATTAAAAAAGGAAGTCCGTCGACAGCAGGGTTCGAACCTGCGCGGGCGTAGCCCAACAGATTTCAAGTCTGTCTCCTTAACCACTCGGACATATCGACTTTTTTGTCCTTAATGTTCCACGAGGATAATATGACTAAGATAAATGGATTATTGTGGATCTATTCACCCTCCCAGTCGAGTTTGTGTGTTTTTTTATTTAATATTTAATTGAGCCAATTTGGTTGTCCGTTTTATAATTTAAAAATATAAAAATATTTTTATATTAATATTCTATAAATATAAATTAAAAATTATTTATTTACTATTTTAAATAATCATTTTGCATTTAATATATTACTTATGAATTATTTAAAAAATAATATATTAATCACAACTTTTATATATATATATATATGTATCACCTTAATTAGTGTTCATATTTCTGTAAAGGTGTGCAAAAAATCGGCAATCAAACAAACCAACTGAAAACCAACGTTACTTGATCCATTGGTTTCGGTGCGTTTGGATGGCTATGTCTATTTAAATGTATTTAATTGAGTTGATATGTGATTTTTAATATCTTAAAACAAATTAATATTTAATTATAAATAAAATTATTTTTATTTAAACTCTAATAAAATTCGTAATACCTAAAACAAACTGACGCATGTAATCTAAATCATAATCATCATAATAATAATAATAATAATTCATAAATAAAAAAATCGATCAAACAAAATTAAATAAATTCAATCGATTAATTTAATTTTAAAAACCTTTATCAATCAATTCAATTTATTTTAATTTATTTTAGTATTTGATTTAATTAAATTGAACCAACGAAATGATCAGTTATACGTTTCCCACCGTTAAATTCCATGCTTTGAAAAAGAACGTAAAATTCGAGGGTGTTGACCAAGGACTTAGTCAACCAAAGTCATCTCGTCCTTGTTGGTGAAGTGTAGTTGCCGAGTTGACTCTGGAAAACACGGATGAGTTGAAGATAATTCGTCCGCCGCCACCATGGGCCTGGCTTGGCTGGCTGCCTGTCACTGACAAGAACGAGGTCCTCCTTTTAATACCCTCCAGATTGCTTTTCTACTTTTATTCTGATCCGTCTGCTTTGTTCGTTATTTTTTTTTCCGAGGAAAGTGAAAGAAAACGATGAGAAGGAGATCAGATACTTTGTAAAAATGTATTCTTTCATGATTTCATTAAGGAAAAAAAAAAGGAAAAAAGGACGAATTTTAGTTTATTTCTTCGTTCTATTTCTGTTTGAATGCAAGCAAAACTATGAACAACTTTAAGGCTGTAAACTGTTGAATTTATGGTAGATTAGGGTTTCTTTGAATATTTTTACAGTAGTTGAACGATCATTGTGGGTTTTAGTCAAGGACATTAAATTTAGGGATTGCACAGAGAATTGAATGTGAATTATTGAAGTCGTGATTTTTCAACCAAGGGCAACCACAGTACAACTGAGGAGTTTATTTGTTTGGTTAACATATTAAGAAAGTGACTCTTCTATTTCGATATCCTTAGGCTGCAAAGCTTTTTCAAAACCGACGCTTTCGGATATCATGTGATGATTTGTTTTTGAATCTGTTGGATTCCAGAAATTAGAATCATAGGCAATGATGAAAACATTTTTCTCTATGGAATGGTCAATGTTACATTAAAATGTCCTCCATGGCCATGGGTTAGTGCTATTTGAAAGATCACATCACGATAGTCGATATCGTACTAATACCAATCATACTGATTTTGATAAAAAAAATTTGAAATAGTACTAACGTTACTGGTCCCTAGGAATGATATGTTGACAGTTATGGTACCAAGTACTTCGGATCACATACCTAGAGGAAAATGTTTTAATTACTTTAGGTCTTTGGCTTGGAAAACTTCTCTAGAATATGATCCATGAACCATAGAAAGATTTCATAATGAACTTTGTGCAGAGGGTTACATGTTGCTGATACTTATGAGAGAGAAGTCACTGCAGTCTTTGGTCGGAAGATCTCTTAATGTTTGTTAAAATGATGCTCTTACAAGTTGTGTCAAATCTTGCAGGTTTAGAAGAATCAATACTTGCTTCGAGTACGGGTATGATGCAAGATCTTCATCGTGCTCTCTCTCTTCGTCAAACGATTCATGGGTTTCTTGTGAGCCGAAACATGCTTCACTTGCCCGCTCCATGACTGCTAATCCTACCAGCACGTCTCGGACAGCAACGAATTCAACTTCTCAAAGTTTTCCATGCACCGTGTCCGAAAACTGGTGGATGGAACAACGGACAACTGAACCCCAAGCAAATGCAACTTTGGATGGTGATGATGTCAACCATTTTCAAGAGTTCCAGCTGCTGAAGGCTGGCATATGATAGCGGCTTTTATTCCGATCAGATGAGCTGACCATCTTGCTTGCGAACTTTATAAAGTTTTCGTTGGTAGAAAGGTTAGGCAGGGAAGCCTAAACCCCAGGCTGGGTCGCGCTTAAGAGAAGCCCTCCCCAAGATAGTGGCTCCAACATCATTCGAACACATGTTCGCCTCCAAGGGTCACAAGCCGCTTATCAATTGCTCCACTGTCTTCGATAAACTTGATAAAGTTTACACGTTAAGTGTAACTACTCTTGTACCTTTCTCCGCAGTTCTTCCATAATCTGAGATTTCTGATCCCATCGAAGTTGATTAATGACTATACATATATTTTCCCCTTCTCCTTTGAACAATTGTAGGGTTGATAACAAATTGAATATTTATAATTTTTTAAATATTTGAATATGTTTAATTTATTTAAAAATTGAATTTGTTTATTATTTGTATCCTATCATAATATTATTTTCTAAATTTACATAGATTTAAAGAGTAATATCATATGAATATTCAAATCTATTAAATATCTAAATTTATTAAATAATTTTCTTTTTTTCCTAATAAAAAAGTAAACATAAAATTAAACAATAACAAAATGTATACATAGATTTCTAATTGGAATATTTGAATCCGTTAGTTGCATAAATGAAGTTGATTGAATAACGATTTGGATATTTAACGCTATTCGATCTAAAATCAAATTGGATTCAGTTTAGTTAATGAGTAATGAGAGTTGGTATCTGAATCCATTAACTGATTAATATTGGTTAACCACTTAAAAATGTTCGATTTGATTTGCTTTTTAGTTGAAAAGTCAAAAACCGTAAGTATTCAAATTGAAAAGAATACTATTTTTTTTCCTTTTCATATCTGTGTATTTTCTCGTTAGAATTGTATTTAAGATGTTATATATTTATATAAATTTTATAAATTAATAATTCATATAATATACACTAGCACATTTATATTTTTATATTATATTTATATTTTTTCATATTGCATCAAGTTTTATAACTAATTTTTAATTTTTTTGCATGTCATTATTAATATCGCCGGGTTTATTGCATATGATTTATTAGATATGGTCCAACTTCTTGAACCCAAAAAGCCCATACTCTTCCTAAAATGACCAACCAGAAATTTTAGTACCGTTGGGCTAGGCCGCCTTGCTTTTTTTAAGCCTTAAAAGATGCAAATAAAAATATTTTTTAATTAAAATATTAATATCATATTTATAAATTTTATTATATTATTCTTATATTTAAAATGTTTTATAATTATATAAATTTTATTATTTTAATATATTAATATTTAATATTATATAAATTTTTAACATATATTTAGATTATATATTTAATATTTTTGTAATTATATTTGAAGTTATAAGACCTAAACCTTAAAGGCCTAAATAAAAAAAAAAAAAAAAAACTCAATTTATCAGGTAAAATCTGGCAGCTAAATCTTTTACCTCTTTCGTTTTCCCAGAAAAGTAAAAAAGGCATCGATCCTGAGTTGTTTGGTCAGAAGGAAAGTAAAAACACTTTTCGTTCTTATCTTTAATATTTGTGGCAAAATCATAATCCCCCAAATTGCTGACAATCTGAGGTAGATAAAAAGCTAAGGCCCACAGCCACGCATTTCATGTCTCCGTCGATCGACTTGCTTGCTTCTTTACCCTCCAAAAGCCAAAAAAAAAAAAAAAGCCGAATTAGCTCTTCCCATAATTAGATCTATTAAACATAATCTAAGCGGATGATATTAAATCGACTTCGGCTTAAGATCAGAATTTAAAATTTTTTGAGTCACAGCTTAACTTATGAATATTTTTACTTGTAATATTTATTTTTTTTTTAATATAGATTAGGTTCAAAAGTAAAGGAAGAGCTCTATACGATAAAATATAAATCTTAAATCGATTAGATATCATTTTCTAATAATAATTGATGAACTAATTAGACTAAACCTAAAATTTTATAACACTCATCTCTCTACTCTACTTATTTTTACCCAAAAGCCAATAAAAAAATAAATCGAATATAGTCTTGTCGAATTGAGAATTGGTAGCCTGTTTAGTCCATTAGATATTTTACAACCAAAGATTCTCCCAATCTTTAAAAAAAACTATTCGAACCAATAAACTAGTAAAAAAGTTCTATAGAAACCTGAAAAAAAATAAAAATTGATTTTATTGTATGTTATGAGATTTTAACCTTCAACTTCTTGAATTTACATTAAAAATCATATCACTTAATTAAATACATAATTTTATTAAATATTTATTTTATTTAATACCTATGAAATATTTAAATTTTTTTAATACATACAACTAGTTTAATCAATTTAACCAATTAAATAAATTATATTAATAATAAAAAATATCATCGATTTAATCTCTGATTTAATGTTTTTTAAAACATCTATAAACACTATTCCTGTCCCTTCGTAGAAAAGCAATGTATACCATTAAATCTATAAAAATGTAGGTTCAAAGATAGACAAAATCCGAATTTATACAAAGGAATATAAAATTTAACTTTCTTGCTCGATCTACGAACAACCATAAGTTTTCACATGGCTGAATTGATCTCAATATTGAGACACAAATCTAAGTCAAAAAGTAACATTATAATTATTATTTTATTTTTTTATTTTTTTATTGTTGATATTTAAATTAATATTTATTATCATTAATCGTGATAATATTCTTTATATCTAAAATTATAATAAATAAAATATGATCAAAAATATATTCGCAATTGAAATTTAAAATCCGTGCCCTGACATCATGTGAAGGTTTAGACTTTTTTAAGGAAGCTAATGGTGGTTATTCAACATTTAAACTAATCTATATGCAATTGGTGAAATATTTGAGGTCTACCAGCAATATTAAAGCATGTTTTGATTGGAATTGGAAAATCTTTTATAAGGGAACATTTTCTAACTATATCGGCTTGAGAATTATAACCTACGGGCTACAAATGGCTTGCAGAGATCGAGTTTTAAATAAATTTTTAAATTTTGAATTAATTCAATTTAAATTATTATTTAATAATAAAATAATATTTTTATTTAAATTTTAATGATAAATAATATTTTATTATATTAATAATATAATAAATAGTGAAAAAAATTTTAAGTCCAGCTAATGTCGGTCGGACTTGTGCCTAGGCAAAAATAATTTAAAGCTTAAGAGCTTCATCTATGGATAAATCTAATCTGTACTTTTTTTTTCAAAAATGTATGTGTTCGACATTTGTATCTCACATATATTATAAGTTTTTTCAAATATATTAAAAACCTTACATATATTCGTATTCAATATTTATATTGAATCCCAATAACATATATTATATCGAAATAGCTTCTGAAAATCAGACTAAGATGAAAAATTTCCTTATTGCTTGCGCTGAAAGAACAACACTCAATCGTGAGTCTTCTTGTTTTCTGAAAGTACTAAATTATGGGACATTTCATTGTTACAATGATCCCAATTCTTTAATTTTTTTAAAATATCTGTGTCTAATATTTGAATTCGATGTATATTTAAGTATGGATATTGAAATATAATTTTTTTTAATTATCCTTCAAACATATAAAAAAATTTTAAAAAATGAAGACATTTATAATACAAGCACATCTATATCCGATATACAAATTCAAGTCCGAGTATCGTAACCCAAACTCTCTTAAAAAAGTGGGTTTATTGTACCCAATTCCCCTCCCTTGGCCCCAAAATTTTGTATCGTGTTTCATCACGTATAAAAAAAATAAAATAACCAAACATATATTTATTTTTAATATATATTTATATCAAAAATTTTTATTCGAATCCGATTAATGCAAACAAAACCGTCTTTAAAAAAAAAGTGGGATTATTGTATCGGATTCACCACACTTCAGCTTGGCCCCAAAATTTTTTTCATGTTGTTTCATCGTTCCGCAGCACTCAAATCTTATTGATGAGTGTTTAAAAAACTGCTGTAGATCCTCATGTTCTAAAGTCGATTTCACACGGACCTTTGATATCCGGTTTAATCGATTAAATCAAAAAATTTTCGTATTACATAAATATTAAATATAATAAATAAATAACTAAAATGTGTATTTGAAAGTATAATTTTTATAAAAATTAGAGATTAAACGTTATAATCCCATTAACTACAAATATGTTAGATATAACTAATTTTTACCCAATTTATTAATTTTTTATTGATTAATTTTCTACTGATTCAATAAATTATTGAGTTTATAATCGATACTAAATCATACGCTAATCAATTTTTAGTTGATCAATTTAATTGACTGATCTGATTTTTAATGGGTCACTTTAAACATCACCCTCAAACTATTTTTTACTATTAAATTTCTGGTATTTTTCGATTGACAACAATCAGAAACTTACAAAAATTTGCAGATAAATATTTACCCGAAAATTGATTGATAAGGATTATTATGTATTTATAGCATATAACATTGCTGACATAATGGGAGATTGTCAATTGTTAATTTGTATCCCTAATCAAATTAGAAATAATTACTGCTTAAATTAATCTTTTTCTGAAAGTTGACTAAATCTTGATTAATTTAGTCCGAATCATAAATACCCATAATGGGATAAAGTTTTCGTAGCATTAATTTTTTTTATTTATAAAGTTTGAACTTAAAATTTTACTTAAAAAAACAAATACATTAGCCACTCGAATTAATCATCGTTGGTATTACTACTTAAACTTCAACATACTCGAAGAGCATTAAAAAACAAAATTTAAATAAATAAATTAAATAAATAAAGATAACCCAAGCTTTTACTTGTAGCTTAAGTAGCTAACTGCCCTGTCTAATTAAAACTTAAAACCCAACAAATAACAAGTCCATACGGTTTACTCTTTGATAAACGCTATCTATGAAGACGTAACGTCAAAGATTTAAATTGTAGTCCTAAAAGTATTTTTAATCATGTATGTTGTGGTAGTGATTTTACGAATATAATAAATATTATTAAGATCATATTATAAATTTAAAAGAAATTAAAAATAATTAATAATTATATTTAAAAAATAAAAATTATTTTTAACAGTTATCCTTTAAAATTATATCTTTAAAAAAATTTGAAAACGACATTTAAATAAAAAAATTTTTACTACATTTTTATCTAATTTCTAAATTTTTTATTTTATAACATTAACTATAATAAATATTTATAATAAATATAGGTAAAAAATTAAAATTATAAATCGATTTCAATCGTGATTTAAATGTTGCAACGAACTCATAAAGCATTTTTTTTTCCACTGGTGTGCTAATCTTGTCTGGACTTCCTATTTTGATAAGTTCTAAGGCCAAAATGTCAAATCAATGCAGCTTCGATTTATTTTATTAGCTATGAAATTAGTGATATGTAATTATTATTATTATTATTATTATCCCAACATTCAATCATGATTTCTTTTTTTTTTTTGTCGATTTGCTTCCAAAGTAATATTCTTTTTTTTCAAAGTACCCAGTTTTAGCCAGAATGAAGTTACTTTATCACTGTTCAATGTAGGGTAGTTCACTCGGACTTACAAGTTGAATTTAAATTTTATATTTTTAAAATTTGAAGTAATTTAATTTAATTGAAATTATTATTTATTAATTAAAATAATATATTTTATTTAAATTGATCTAATCATATATTTAATAAGATATTCAACATAGAAGTCGAGGACCAAACATCAAAATGCAGGAACTAAAAGAATTAGTTGAGTTTAAAAGATGAATATCGAATATAAATATGCGAAAGATATGAGTATGTTAATTTTTAAAAAAATTTTTATATATTAATTGTATCGTATCTAAGTACATGTTGAACAACACCTATAACACAGATATTTTTTTTAAATGAAAACTCCATATTAAGGTTAAAAGATTGAATTGGAGGTCAAACCAATTAGACTTTTGATTTTTAGTTCAATTGATCATTTCGTTTAAATGAAATTTTATATATTCAAAAAATAACTCTAATATTAAATAAATATAGTAAATATAGTAAATAATAAATGAAAATATGCATTTGATGTATTGTCTTCGATATAAAACTAAAAAGTTAAATGTTCA
>JBBYHM010000016.1:1523096-1533682 GCA_038381775.1 Adansonia rubrostipa | reverse complement strand
TCGAACTTCGTAACGTTAGAATTTGACTCAATTAATTAGAAACTGAATCCTCCATTTTTGGCATGCTGTTTCCTTTTATTCTTTCTAATCACTTTTCTCTTTCCTCAATCAAAGAGTTTAAAAAAAATTTTCTCTTATTTTGAGTTTTGTAAAAGTTTATATTACTTCACTAACTACAATTAAAATACGATAATTTAAACGATAATATGATTATCACAAGTAAATTTGATATTGAAAAATAATAAAAAATCGTATAAAATGATTAGCGAATCCAAAATAACTATAATATGTCATCAGTAAGAGCATAATATTTATATTCGGTATTCGATCCAGTAATAACAGTTTGTTTCTTGATTCTCTAAACATTAACCAGTGCATATTTGATACATCAAAGGAAAAAAAAATGAGTTGATCGAGGAACAATCATAAATTGGCTAACAATATGAACAACATAAATAATATCAAGCTGATTCGTCGTGAGATATACCAAACTTCGAACAAGTTGGAGATATAATATAGGATAAGTGAGCAAAGTGGCATCCATTAGAGTAAGTTTAACATTAGGCTCCAATGGAGTAGAGACAATTTTACTGTCAGTAATGCCAGCTCTAAAAATTAAATAAAAAAAGCATACTTGACCTGGAAAATATACCTCAAGCTCAAAAAATGATTAAGAGAATCGAGATCATTTATTTACGATACAATTGGCGGTTTCCAATTGGCTTGGGAATTACGTTTAGGGGTGAAAATGAGGTGACTCAACCACATGAAGAGATAGTGATTGGTACTTTATGAAGAATACCACATGACCCGATAAAGCTATGGCCTGTGGGATGCAAATAAATGAGTCTGTTAGCCCTTTTGGCTTTATTCTTTGTTTGAAGCTTCAAGTTCACTTGCCATGCACGTAAAGGAGAAACAAGAAATGGTCCCGGCAGTAGGAGGCAAAATCCAACCTTGCTAGTTGCTTGCACTGTCCAAGCAGTCACCTTTTTTCAAAAAACAAAAAAATCAAGGTAACTCCTAATTTCAATTTAATAGAAAATGAAGAGCTTATCAATATTCATGTAATCTATTAATAGAGTGCAAGAATTTTAGTTTTAATGATTAAAAATTAAATATTGATTATTTTAAATTATGAAAAAAATGAATGAGTTGTTGTCAATCGAAAAGGGATATTTTAATAAAGGAAACCATAATTTAAGGATTGAAAAAGGGTTCTATATGTTGGATTTATAGTTTTAGACTTACTAGATGTCACTTTTTAATAATGATTGCATAAATTAATTGAGTTGCTTTTTAGATTTTTCTATCTCTAAACTGAGTGAGTGTTACTTTTTAAGGATGATTATATAAAACAACTGACTTAAATTCTAAATTTAAGCTAAGAGGATAGTTTGCCAGATGAAACCAGTTTGACAAAACCATATCGAATTGTACCGACTAGTCAAGTCATTTTTACCGAGATCAGGTGGCTCATTCGATTTTACACATCAAAGAACAGGAAATTCAATTAACCAGTAATAAGCCAGTTTAGAAGGTAAAAAACCATTTTGTATTTTTATTCAAATTAATTTTATAAGTAATAAGATATAATTAATTTATCTCGTAATCACACTAGTTTGACCTTGATTTTTTATTCATTAGTTGAAACCCAAAAGATAATAATAAAATTGATAATTTTAAATAAAACACAATTACATAATAATTATACAAATATAATAATAAAATAATTAAAATATTATAAATATAATATAAATATATATATATATATCAAAATTTATATAAAATAAATTATTAATATCTCAAATTAATATATATAATCTTTTAAAAGATCCCAACATCATATTAAAAAGAAAAAAGTTGTATAGGAGGAACAACATAAAAAAGATACACAGTGTTAAATACTTTTGGCAGTATGGCTAAGGGAAAATTTTCAGATGATGATGCAATGAAAGACCGGTCAAAAGATCTCTCGGATCTCCGTCTCCCTCGCATCATAGTACGAATAATGTCTCGTTACATCGAACGGCTCAGTTTTTTTTTTTTTTCAGATCAGACCATCGCCTGCATGGAAGAGTATGCCAAACTGCTTAGTGCCCGGATTAAAAAAAAAAAAATTGAAACTCCATTTGAATTTGAGTATTCGATTCGTTTGATTTTTTTATTAAAGTTATAATTAATTTGAAATTTTTTATTGAATATATTCAATTTAGTTTGATTTTAAATTTATAAATTAAAAAAATCAAAATTATTTGGCTCTATCATTAAATTCTATTTTTTAATTAAATTTATAATTAATTTAAAATTTTTTATAATATAAAGATAAAATTTTAAATTAGTAAAGAAAATTAAAAATACTAAAAAGAATTTTTAATTTAAAAAGATTGAAAAACCAAACTAATTTAAATTGATGAAATTTTATTCGAACATATATATATATATGATATTTTGTTCGATTTAAAAAAAAATCAAAGTATTATACAAAAACTCAACGCCTATGAACTTAATCTAATCTCATTCTCCTACAAAAATACGTCCCATTTGATTTGTTGTTTTTAAGAGTTTTGGGTTCCAATTTTAATGGTTGGTCAAAAGAACCGTACTTGATATTTGTTTTTACTAATTAACAGCACGAAATAAGCAAGCAAAATTTGCTTGTGATACCTTATAAAATATAATACGGATATTTTAAAAATCATATAATATAAATTATTAATATATTAAATTTTATATAAATATAAAATATTTTAAATATGATTATGACATAAAAAAAATATTAACAAATATGAATTCTTGAATTGCCGAGCCTAGGCAACCGAGCGCATGCAGCATCAGCTTCAACTAAGTGATCCGATCGCAAAAATTATTGGTGGAATTCTGCATCGAAAATAAAGGGAAAAAAAACTTATTACCAACATAATTATCTATCGAAAATGAATCTTTCTAGCGAAACATTTCGTTGAAATGTGATTATAGTTTCATCGGAAATACTCATTTTTCTTTAATAATAAATTTTTTTCAACGATTTTTTTTAAAAAATCGGATATTCAATATTATTAAATATGATTCTTTTAAATATAGATAATTTTTAGATTTAAATATTAAATTTATCGTTGCAATGAATTGTAAATCTTTAAATATTAATTATTTAAATCTATTTTAATTTAGCGCGAATAATGTTGAAAATCCGAATCCTTAAAAGTTGCCTGAAATTGAATGTGTGGAAAGTATAATAACTTTTATACCATTGAATGATTTATATATATATATATATATATATATATATTATATTTATACAATGTGGATGTAATTGTTATTTTTAGATTCTATTTTAAACCTAAAACATTATCAACTTACAATATATTTACATATTTTAAAATTCTAAAAATATATATAATAATTGTTCCTAGGATGAAATAATTTTAATTTTGTAAAAAGTCTAAAAATTATAAGTTTTATATTAATATTAAAAATAAAATATCATAATGTATTTTTGATGTATCTCAATACTATTAATTAACCTCAGTTAATATTAAAAATAACTTATTTAGTACTTTTTAATACGATAGTCTTTTTAGGCATTTTATCTTCCTACATTATTTTCTTAGAGCAATGCCTAGCATTCAAAAATCTCAAATTATAATTTTTTTTTTACTACTTCTCATAACATTTTTCAAACCTACTTTTTTTTCTTTTCAAATTGAATCTTTTTCGATTGCAAAATCCTAAACTAGCTCTTACTCTAATGGGAGCACTCACACGTAAATTTGATAATATTAGATATAACATAAAAAATATTCAACATATGAAATGACATAAAAAGTAGCCTCAATTGTCTCAAAATTTAAATAATTTAATAATTAATGTATTAAAATTTATATAAATATAAAATATTTTAAAAATAATTATGATTAGACTTATTCGTGAGCTAATTGCAGCTTCAATATTTTAAAATTCCTTCAAAGTCTAATATATTATTCATGGTAATATTAAAATATTATTTTTATATTAATATTTAAATAAAAATAATAATATTATTATTACTATTAAAATAATAATTTTAGAGAACTAATTTAAATTTATAAAAATATTATCAAAAACTCTATCTATAACTTGATTTATAAATAAATATAATTATTATATAATAAAATATATAAATATGACATAATTATATAAATTATTAGTACGCGACTAACCGTGACGACGCACTAGAGATTAGTGGGAGAGACAGATGTCGGGTGGAGAAAAGAAAGCGTGCAAGTGCGATAGTCAGCTCAGCGGTCTCTAAACGTCCCAACAAATCTAAGGGGTCCGGTATTTAACCGCGGCATCCCCCTTTAAGAGATTCTTCACCAAATTTAGCAGAAAGAAATGGAAAGCTAGTGATGCCCTCTGGCCTTACCTCAGCTAACAAGCGTCCCTCGCTTACCTGTCAATGATCGCATCGAAACGGGTAACCATCCAAAAATTTTTATTTAAGTACGAATGAGATTATTTTAAAATTTTATTTTATTATTTATTATTTTATTAAAATATTAATTTTATATTAATATTTATATAATTTTATTCAATTTAAATAAAAATATTATTATTTTTTATCAAATTAAGTTAAATTTATAAAAAAATTATTCAAAACCTAACATATATATATATATATATATAAGTCACGAGCCAGACAAATATTTCTATTTTTGAATAAATCTCTTCCTCCCTCTTAATGGACTCATTAATTTTTATTTTATATCATATTTATATTACATTTAATATTATATATAATGTTGAATTTGTTTTATTTATATAAATTATTATATAAATATAATTATAACTATTATTTTTATATTTTAAAAATTTATGTTTATTTTATTTTTTATGCTGGGAAAAATAAATGTTATTGTAGAAAAAGCTTGCAATTGCCAATGAGAATCCCTTTTTCCCTCTCAAAGCCAAAAACCATCCACGTGACGTGGATTCTTGCTTAATTTCCCTTTTTCTTTTTGCATGTCTTCGCACTCCCTTAGAGTGAATATTTATCGGTAACAAGATAATTGAAGCCAACTAAGTTTAGTTTTAATGACAAATTTTTTAAAAAAAATTAAATTGAATTTCGTTTAATTAATATTGGTTTATTTGTTAATAATTTTTTATTCATGATATATATAGTAAAAAATACTTAGTTACAATGAACTTTTGTATGAATATATAAGTATAAATATTTCATATTAAACAGTTTTTTTTCAATAAAAACCTTAATCAACGTCTAATAATATTAATTATAGGTTAGATTGAGCCGTAGCTTAAAATTTTTTTATTTTTCTTATTCAAACATAAATTGAATGAAATTTAAAAATTCATATCAGGATTATAAAATAGTAAAAGATAATTTATATTAATATTTATATTTTTTATAATTAATTTAAGCAAGAAAATTTCTATTAATGAATAAAGATTTGAATTAACTTAATTCAAACAAAAAAATCTGTATTAAGACTTAATTTAATACAAATAGAATGGATAATAACGCCTTTAATCAAGTTTATATAGAATGTGAATAAATATTTGATTTTTTAATAAAAAAATGTTAATCATGATTAACATGGCAAAAATAAAAAATTTATAATTATTAAAATATTTTTTAATTTTATAAAATAATTAATTTAATATAATTTTTTAAAAAATATTAAAAGGTTGGACACCTGTGAACTGGACTTTTTTAATAACATGATTGCCCATCGTAGTTTGAACAAAAGGAAACTGTGTAATTACCCCTTTATGCAAATCTTACTTCACCTGAAAATGATTGTACACGAACGTGGCAGTCGGCGAGAAGCCTAAATTGAAACTTAGATTATGTTGGTTGTACTAGATCTTAGATAAAAACACATTATTCATGTTTATATTATTATTTTTATTTTAATTATATTTAAATTATTAAATATTTATAAAATTTTAATACATTAATTCTTCATATTAAATAATAATTTATCATATTTATCTTACATTTATATTAATTTTTTAATTAAATTATTTTTATTTATTATTTTTATCTGGATGTAATAATGTATTTTAAAGTTATCATATCTTTATTATCCAATAGAGCTGAAACAATGGGGTCCCACATTCACGAGGATAATCATTAAGCTATCAAATCAGAAATTTAATATTATAATTTTATATAATTGCACCATTTGGAAAGTCGAAATTGCAATCGTCCATGGATTGAGGGTAATAGGCGCACGATTCTTGTGACTGAATCCTCATATTGATTTTGGTCTCTACACGATATAATTATGATTAAGATTGTTATGAGTTGGGATGTGTGTGGATTTGGACTCTTTGCAAAGGTGGAAAACAACAAAAAGGGTAAAAAGATAGTGAAATTTGATTTTAAGGTTACCTTTAGAGATAAAATAAAAAATTATATGTAAAAATTTGAAATTTAAATTTAAATTTTTAAAAAATAAAATTTTTATCATTTTTATTTTAAAAAATTTTTAAAATAAAAAAATTGAGAAGTCAAAGGGGGTTAGTCCTACCTTAACTTCAACTTTTTATAGTTTGATGTTTAAGTCAATAAATGTTCGAAAAAGATTAGAGAGAGTAACCAATAAAAAAGTTATGTACGAGATGTGTACTTTGGATCCAAGGCCGAAGCTAGCCAAAGAAATTTGAGAGCCTAATATACAATAAGTTAAAAAATTTTTAAATTATCATATTGAGTCTAATCATTAATCAGTAAGTATATAATATTTATTTAATATGTTTATAAAAAATAAAAATATAGTAAATAAATAAAATATATAAATAGATATATTAAACTAATTTTTAAAATTTTTGAAAGTTAAAACCCCAAGTTTGAAGGATGATGGCTCCTTTTAATTTTAAAGGAGTTCTAATTTTTTGGTCTCTATTTATTGTAAACTTATCTCACTTAGTTACAAATCATAATTTTCTTTCCTAATATATAGTTTAAATTTAATCGTAGAGAATAAGAGACATTTATGAGATAATTTTTTAAGAAAATAATAATAATAATAATATGAAATAATGAAAAATAATGTAAATAATAAAAATTTTCATGAAAAGAATATAATTCTTACACCAATAATATTCATTACGATAATCATAATTCAATTTTATGATTGCAATAGAATATTTTTATTGAAAACAACTATAATTACAATAAAAAAAAATTCTTAACTGCTTATTTTATAGATAACAAATTCATTGTATATATAATATTGCAAATTTATATTTATTTGACATATCTTTTAACAACTGTGATTATTGCATGCAATCAAAAAGTAGGTTCAACTTGCATTTATATATATATATATAAAAAGGTATAAAAATTCAATTTGTATTCCATCTCAAAGTTCTCTACTTTTTTTGTTAAATTACTTAGCTAATTAGAATTTCTCAATATAAAACAAAATCAGAAGATAAATAGATATCTTCATATCTTATATATATATATATATATATATATCAAATAAAATCTAAATAGTATTCAAGACAAAAGGGGAAAGTAACTTTATTGTGGGTCATTTCCTGTTAAGAGATATCATATAATATAAAAACAATAAAAAATATAAATTTAATAAAAATATTTAAATATATTAAAATTTATATAATATAAATTATTAATTTTATAAATTTTATAAAATACATAATATTTTTAAAAAATTATAATAAAAAAGTAAAAATAAATGCAGCATAATTCACGAATTGTCCACCAGGAAATCGATCTTGGTCAACCTTAAAAACAGTAATGTTATCACTAAATAAACAAGCTAATATATTTTTGTAGGTGTCAAATCAAAACTTTCTTGTCTGCGCCGCCCCTAATTTTAAGAGTCCCGTAATCAATCACGTTTAATTTCGGCTTCTTTTTGAAAAAAAAAAAAATCACATTTGAGTTATATTATCAAGTTCAATTGCTTATATTATTAAGTTAAATTTAAATATTTTATTATATAAAAATATTTTAAATATTAAATTAAATTTTAATATATTTTTATTTTTATATAATATTTAAAATTTATTTAAAATTATATTTAATATAAATAATTAAATTTGAAGTTAATAATGAGAATAGAACATATTTTTTTAAAAAAATGAGTTTAATTGGATGAATTTTAATATTTTGAAAAGAACTTAAGTTTTAAGAATAAAACTTGATCAAGTTTAAACAACTCAAACTTAAACATTTTAGGATTTAAGCTTAGCTCGATTACGTCGTAAATGAAATAAAATTATATACGACTTAAGAGAAAAAAATACTCATTTTGTCTTAATTTAAGCGTTTATCTTTTTTTCCCCTTTTTTGAGACTTCTAAAATAAAAGCTTTTTTTTTATTTTCTAATATTGTATAAATTTATTTTTTGCTATATTTAAAATTCACATTTTACTTTTTAATAATAAAAAAATTATGATAAATCAATATTATAAAAAAAAATTTAATTCAAAATATCAACTACAAAAAAATCATAATTTTTCTCAAGTTGTGAGGCAATTATTTTATGGTAAAATACCAAGTTTGGGCAAATTGATTCGTTATTATTTTTACAATTAAGATTTTTTGATCTTGAGTAGTATTTGTATTTTTGTATTTGGAAAAGATATTAATTTTTATTAATTAGTAAATCCAAATTTTTAGGCAGAAAAAACTCAATTGTAAGATAATTCATATATTTTTTATGTCATAATTGTATTCAAGATGCTTATATATTTATTTTACATGTTAATAATTCTTGTTATGAAATTCTGACAAGTTAATAAATTCATATGATATTCGTATTATTTATGTTATATTATATTTTAATTATTTTTTATATCGGATATAATATTACCAATCTAGCTCTAATCAAAGAAAAGTGAGTAGCACAACAGCATTAATTAGACCTAAAAATTAGATCTGAAAATATTTAATACGATTATATGATATAATACGTATAAAGTTAATAAATACAAATAATATATTTTTCAAATCTATATTGTACGAATTATAAATGTATTTAAATTAATGTAAATATAAAAAAATTTATATATAATTATGATACAATAAAATATATAAATATGATACGAATTATCAAGTTCACTAAAAATTAACATATTCATGTCATGTTTTCATATTTTATTTTATCATAATTGTATAAAAAATATTTAATATTTTTATAAATTTTGATACATAAAAAATTTAAATTTTAAAGATATTTTATATTTAAATTAAATTAATATTAACTTTTATATCATAATATATTATTATTTATTTTATTTTTCGTATAATATCGGCTGATATTGCGATATTACGTCCTGAAGTAAACAATGAAAAATTTGACATCCAAAAATTACGAACCTAAATCGGCTACGGCGATTGCGGGGTCACGTATTTTGTTTCGTAAACGAATAATAATAAATAAATAAATAAAAGAAAATGGGACCCACTCATTCCTTAGCAATCTTAAATTTTTTTTCTTCTTTTGGTTGTCTAAATTCGGACAAGGAACTAAAGGAGACAGGTGGGTCCCTGGTGGACACGTGTAAAGTAATTCAACTCCTTAAGATACACGTTGTTCCACGACTACATCCTCCTTTCCTTCCATTTCACTTAACTTTGCTCCCTTTGTCTTTTCCTTTTTTTAAATTAAAGTAATTAAAACCTTTATTAAAAAAAATTCAAAGTAATTAAAATTCAGTGTAATATAATATAATATTATAATATAACATAAATTTATATAATTATAATTATTAACATATCAAAATTTTATATAAAAAATTTTTAAACATAATTATAATATAATAAAAATATAAAAATATAACATAAATATATGAATTATTAAATATAATTTTATCTAAATATGATAATTTAAGATATTATAAAATTACATGACAAAAAATAATTAAAATAAAATATAAATTAAATCAAAATATGAAAAATAATACATAATGTAAAACTGTGTAAATAATATTATTAATATGTTTAATTTTATATAAGCATATAATAATACTTTTAACATAATTATAATATAAATATTAATTTATGACTGCCAATAAATTTTTTGCTTTAATAATTTTTCTTTACATATTATTATTAAAATTCAAGTGATATCAATTTAATAAAAAAATTAAAAAAATAACATAATAATTAAAATATAATAATCCATCATGTTCGAAAAGTCACTTTCACATGTATTTAAAAATTCACTTGCTCAAGATATGATCCATACTGTTCCGAAATCCAATCTCGCAATTTAAAATATATTTTATGTTAACATTTATATATTTTAATAATTAAATTTAAATAAAAATATTTTATTAATTAAATAATAATTTAAATTAAATTAAACTAAAATATTAAATTTAAAATTCAATTTATTTCGAGTCAATCTATCAAATCAATGGGATTGGAAAAACTAATAGTTTGAATTTAGTGGACTTTGGGACATGGAGTAATTATTTAGTGACGATAAATAAAATTTTTAATTCAAAAGGGAGCGAAATATTTGACTTTTTAGAATTATTACTGCCTTACGTTACTATCATTTATCAAAGTAGTTTTCAGATTAATTAATTAATTAATTAA